>OVBA01000427.1:0-51901 GCA_900406435.1 Lepidium aucheri
GAGGTTGTTGCCTAAGTGTTACTTCATTTTGGACTTGATCCAAACGCTCATAGACTGCCTCCATTTCAATCCTCATCAATCGTGTCGTCTCTCCCAACAACGCTTGCATTTGTAGATTTGGAACTCCTTGTGCTTGCTCGCCTTCTTGGTTGTTACTAGTGTTGTTTGACATGATTTATAACCTTTGAAAGAGTAGATTTGTCAATAGAAAAATGCCTCATAATCTCTCAAGTGTTTGTCACTCAAGTGTTTCACTCAATTATTTGGCTTTTCTCTCAAATGTGCTCACAATCTTACGCCTTTTTCATCCCTTTTGATTCTCAGGATGTTCTTATAGAACTAATCAGTCCTTCTTTGGTAAGTTTTCCCCAAGGTTCAATGGCCTAGCAAGTATAATCCAAAAATGTTAATCCGCAAATGTCTCACAAACAAGTGTAAAAACTTTTCTTTTAGTTTTATAAGGGGGCTTATAAAAGTGACAGAAATTTCTTTTTTTTTCCTTTTTTTTTCTTTTTCTTTTTATTTTGATTATTTCGTTTCATTTTTTTCTCTTTTGTTTTTTAGCAAAAAAGATGGAAGATGAAGAGTTAGAAGGTGAAAGGTTTAGAAGATGAAAAGATAGAAGATGAAAAGATAGAAGATGAAGAGATTAAGGTCGAGAGATAAACAAACTCGGAAGTGTGCTCTGATACCAAATGACGTGGAAACCCCAAAAGAATCGGCACTTCAAGTTATAAGGAGAATCCTTGATCTTCAAAGAATTCGAGTAACCCCCATCTTAGGTATATTAAACCTAAGATTGTTGTTATTTCAACTCGCTTTCAATCAAGCAAGGTGGTGGAACCACAGAATATAGCTTAGAGCAGCCCCCACCTTTGGTATATTAAACCGAAGATTGTTGCTGTTTTAACTCTTCTCTTCACGCCAATGGCAAGGAATGGCCACACATGTATGATGGAAAATACTTGATAAACCGGTATGATCACTTGGATATGACACACCAAGACTGATCAAAAGTTCACAAGGAACAAAAGAGAATCACTCTCAAATATATTGATAAAAAAGTTAGATGATCTTTCGAAAGACAATTACAAGAGGTTTATATAGAAAAATAAAATGACTAGGCGGAAATCTAGAGCATTAATAGTCTCGAAAATGAGAGAAAACTACTTAGTAAATGAAGAGCATTGATTCTCTTTGACTAAAAAATAACTCTTCAGTCTTGAATGACTCTTCGATCTTGAAAAAGGCTTTTAAACTCCCAAAATATGTTTTTTATGAGCTGGCTTCTTGGAATTGTCTTTTGGTCTCCCAAATTCCGTCTTTTATAAGGTGGCTTCTAAAACCTACTAAAAGGCTCCTTATGGACTTGTAAAAGGCTCAAAACGCGTGGTACTTGATGAGTATTAATCCCAACGATTTTTTCTTAGTTTTCCTTGTCCAAAAGTCTTTGAATAAATCTGCAAAGGTTTCCTTGAAGCTCTTTAGCACGTGATCTTGTAATGCGACCGGTTGGAATCTCCAAAGCTTGTTGACAATCCTTTGGTTGCGGTTGCTTGATTGGTTTTTGTTTTTGGTCCTTGTCCATGATCACATCAATGGCTCAAACAATGATATTGTTTTGCCAAAGGTTGTGGGTGAGGAGAAGCCTGATGAGGAGGAGCGTGCTAGTGATGAGACTTTCTCCTTTATTTTTGATGAATGCAAAAGTTTGGTGGTCTTTATCTTGTTATTCATGTGCTTAATCTCGAAATCATGTTTAGATGACAGGTGATTGTTGAAATCGGTAGTTAGGCAAATCTAAGTACTATAGCTTTAAGTTTGTTGAAAACTTTATCTTGGCTATATTCAAACCGTATCAGGTTTTGATCTTCGCTCAAGAGTTTAGATCTTGTCCGAATTTGGCGAGATTTGACTCAGTCGAGGAATGAGAATTAGATCTTGTTAAAAATTTTATGAGGTTTACTCGGCGAGTCTTTAAGACTTGTTTTAGTTTTTTGCTTTGGCCTTTGAGAGAGTTAGTTTTGTTGGCTCTTTTTAACGATTTATACTCGACGGGGTTTTTTTTAAGACTCGGTTTAGTATGAACAAGATTTTAGGAGTCAGGAAGGTTTCAGACTCGGCTTAATTATGCAAGGTTTAAGACTTGACTTAATACAAGTGAGATTTTAGGACTCGGTGAGGTTTTATACTCAGCTTAATTATGCGAGGTATAGGACTCGGCTAAATACGAGCAAGATTTTAGGACTCGGCTTTATTGTGTGAGGTTTTATGACTTGGCTAAATACAAGTGCGATTTTAAGACTCGGTGGGATTTTAAGACTCGGCTTTGAGAGTACGGTTTTGGCCTTTTTGAAGAGGTTTAAGTCTCAATGTAAGTTTTATGATAAAAGCTTGGCGAGATTTTAAGACTTAGCTTAATAGATGTGGGAGTTTGGTTGGCTTTGTTTGGAAATATATCATGATATTTCTCCTTTTGTTTTAGCATATGAAGTTGACTTATAATTTTAATTAAGTTTTAGCTGCACCCGAAGGCTACCTACATACTTTAAAGGGATCAAGCCAAAACGTAGTTCTGATTACATACTTAAACGATTAGAGAGACAACTGTAGATGTGTAGACAACGCCGAGTTGGTGCAACCTTAGTAGTAGTATCGCTTCAAATTGACATAGTTCCAGCATTGCGGGACCATCTCTTCGTCCATCATTGCGAGTTCGTATATTCCGGGTTTCATAGCTTTACAAACAATATAACGCCCTTCTCAATTGGCACCAAGTTTTCCTGTATTTAGTTTAGTCGTGATCGAACACTTTTCAAAGGATGAGATCGCCTTCAGCGAAGTGGTGTCCTCAAACTTTCTTGTTGTAAGATGTCA
Organism: Lepidium aucheri; assembly: GCA_900406435.1. NCBI lineage: Eukaryota > Viridiplantae > Streptophyta > Magnoliopsida > Brassicales > Brassicaceae > Lepidium > Lepidium aucheri. The sequence goes on from OVBA01000427.1 coordinate 2,878, forward strand.
TCTCGTTGTTCTTCCAATTCATTGATATTTGTTTCCATCGCGTCATTGTTGGACTAGCCATTTTTGGAGAGTGATTACGATGCAGAGTCGGTATAGCAGTTTCGGCATGAGCCAACACTTCCATTCTGTAAGACAACGAAAAAAGGGTTCGGCTTGTGGAACATCTCAGCCTAGTTCGGTGGGACCAAAGTACTATGTATATCTCGTCGAACCAATTTTCTTTCTAATTTGCAAAGTGCTTTTTAATGTCGTCCAGAAGATGTTTGTTTGTTGCTTTGTCTTTCATGTTGCCTTGAAGGTTTCATGGCCTATATTTGTTAACTCAGATATTCTACCTTGCGCAAACATTTGTGAATTTTTTTGAGATCAATAGAGAACCGTTGTCGGTAACAATTTCATAAGGCAAGCCATTGTGACATACGATATTCTTCCTGACAAATTTGACCATGTCTTTGTCTTTAATCTTAGAATAAGCTTACGCTTCAACCCACTTGGAGAAGTAATCTGTCATTACAAGCATAAATCTCTTTTGTCGAGATGATGGCAAGGGTCCAACTATGTCCATTGCCCAGCACATGAACGGGTACGACATTAGTGATGGTGTCACCTCCTCGGTTGGAGCATGAATTATGTGTCTGTGTCTTTGACATTTATCTCATTTAGCCGCATATTACTGATAATCTTGCGCCATTGTGGGCCAAAAATACTCTAACGGACGGATCTTATACATGAGTGATTGTCCGCTAGTATGGTTTCCACCAGATCCATCGTGTGTTTCTTGAATAACTCATCTCGTCTCAAAATCGTGGATACAATTAAGTAGAGTACCATTTGTACTTCATCAATACAATTTTCCATCAATTTGCGCATAGAAAGCGTATTTGGCTTGAGTCGTCGTGCTGTCCATCAATCTTCTAGAGCTTCACCCTCGATGATGTATGCGAGTATATCATATCTCCACTCGATCTTTTTTTCACTAATTTGAGAAGGATTGACAATGTTCATATCAGGTTCTTCTGTCATGTTGGAAATTGCCAAGATGAGGGCAAAGTCTCCTTCTAGTAGGTTGATACTCGGTTTGTCGATACTTTTGTCTGGAATGATTTGCCTTTGAATGGGATTTATCATTGATGCTAAAGTTGCTAAGACATCGGCTGAAGTGTTTTCAGCTCGGGAGATCTTGTTGACCCTGGACTTTAAGTCCATTGTGAGATCTTTAGCAACTTTCAAGTATGTTTCCATTTGATCATTCTTCATATCGTTACCACCATTGACTACTAACTATGAATCACAACTACATTCTATTTGGGAGGCTCTGATTTCCTTTGTAAGTTGGATCCCTGTGATTAATGTCTCATATTCAGCCTCATTATTAGATGCTAGGAAAGCTAGTCGGAATAACTGCTTAAAGGCTTCCCGTGTTGGAATCTCTAGCCGAATTCTATCTTGAGATCCGTGTTGTGAAGATGATCCATTGATGAAAACTTCTAAAATTTGAAAGGTCTTGTCCAGATCCAATGGTTCCAACTCAGGAGACAACTCTATTAGAAAATCTGCCAACACTTGCGACTTTGTGCTAGTTTTTCCCCTATACTCGATGTCATACTTGCTGAATTCTATTGCCCACTTGGTCAATCTTTCTGACTTATTAGGATTGTGCAAGACTATCCTCAATGGATGGTTGGTGATAACGATGATCGTGTGAGACTGAAAGTATGGTCTCAACTTTCTTGCCGAAGTGACAACTGGCAAAGCAAGTTTTTCTGTTGATGGATACCGAGACTTGGCTCCATCGAGAGACTTGGTGGTGTAGATGATGGGATGCTGAACTCCTTGATCTTCTCAAACTAATACAATGCTTAGTGCTGATATCGATACTGAAATGTACAATTAGAGTGCACTCTCGCATTCTTCATCCCATTTGAAGTTCTTATTTCCTCGCAACAAGTGATAAAAGGGGAGACATTTATTTGTTGACCGAGAGATAAATCGGTTTAGCACGGTAATTCCTCTCTTAAGCCTTTGTTCTTCTCGCCTATTCCTTGGAGAAGGCAGCCCTTGAACTGCTTTAATCTGTTTCAGGTGTGCCTCAATTCCTTGCTGAGTTACGATGTAACCAAGAACAATTACAAAGTTATCTCGAAAGTACATTTAGCCGAGTTGAGCTTCATCTGATATTTGTTCAGGGTCTTGAAGCATCAAGCTAAGTGGTCGACCTGGTCTTCGGCTTTCCTTGACTTTACTAGCATATTGTCGATATACACCTCTATTATTTGGCTGAGTTGATCGACAAATATTCTGTTGACGAGTCGTTGGTATGTTACTCTTGCGTTCTTTAATCTGAAAGGCATGAATTTTTGTAGCAGTACGTTCCTCATTCAGTTGTGAACTAAGTCTTTTCCATGTCCTTTGGGTGCATCTTGATTTGATTGTAACCCGAGAACACGTCCATAAATGAGAGGAGCTCATTCCTAGCCATTGCCTTGATGATCCGGTCGATACTTGGTAAAGGAAAGCTCTCTTTTGGGCAAGCCTTGTTCAAGTCGGTAACATCTACACAGACATCTCATTTTCCATTCTTCTTTGGTATTACGACCAGGTTGACTAACCATTTGGGGTACTGTACTTCAATAATGGATCCCACATCAGTTAGTTTCTTGACTTCATCTGATGGCCTTGTTTCTCTCAGGACCTAGTTTTCGTCTTTTTTTGTTTAATTAGTTTGTATGTCGGGTCAACATTCATCTTGTGACTTGCTATCCTTGAATCAATTCCTCGCATGTCCTTTGACGACCATGTGAATGTCGTCACATTCTGTTCTAGAAGTTGAATCAATATTTGCTGGATCGTTCTCGACCCTTTGACTTAGGATTAGTCAGTTCTATTTCTTGATGGGGGAAGGTTTTGTCTAAGTTAATCCTGATACTAATGCACTTTGCCGAGTTCGACAAATTGATATTAACAAACTTGACTATTGAACAATTTGGTTTCTCGAGAGCGAGAGGTTCTAAGGTAGCTTTACTACTGACAGATATAGTGATTTTGTACGATTTGTTACTCAGTTTCAACTCGGCGATAAAACATGTTTGAGATATTTTCTGATCTCCTCACAGCGTGTAGACTCATTTATCTGTTAGAATTTTGACGCACTGATGATAGCTTGATAGAATAACTTTCATCGCATGAATCCATGAAGTTTTGAGAATCATGTTGTAGATTGGTGGTTTATCGACAATCAGAAGCTTGTTCCATCTCGTGATTCCTGCTGCCTTAACTGATAGCTTGACGAATGCTATGGCATGGATTGAACTTCTGTCAAACATGATCAACATTCTATCTACCGGTTTGATTCTAGCGTTTGGGAGTGTCATTTTGTCTAGTGTCTTCTTAAAAATTAAGCCCACTAAACTTTGGATATCGATGAGTATCCAAGATACGTCACAGTCGGCAACTCGGAGTTTTACGACTAATGGGTCATTATACGGGAAGCATATTCCTTTAAGATCTTTTGCAGTGAAAGCTATCTCAGAGTCCTCTGACCTCTAATTCTCTGTTTAAACTAGGTTTAAGGTTGATCGCAGCTATTACTTTTCGTTCATACTTCTTGATTGACCTTATAGTATTGTCGCAAGACTGTAGACCTCCAATGATGACAACCACGTCTATTCTCGAGATCCCAACTCTGGAATTTTGATTTTGTTCCTTGGTCATTTTGGTTTTTCTGTTGCGCTATCTTCCTGAGTTGCCGCTTTATTGGTTGCTTCTTGCATTTTGGCCTCCTTTCGCTTCTACATCCTGAATTCCGAGTTTCTTCTTCACATACACTCAGTTTTCCTTTGCTAAATTTTTAGGCGAGTAACTCATGCAGCTGTTTGCATTTTGAAGTAGAATAACTAGCTCGGTTGTGGAATACACAATACTCGTTTTGATTATAAGTATTATTCCATGGTTTCTTCCCAAGTAGGCCATCAGCTTCGCCGATTTAGAAAGTCGTAGTTGTGCTCGTTCTTCCTTTATTGTTATGTGGCTCCTGATATTCTTACTTCAACTCTTTTGTTCCAGAGTCTCGTGGAGCTTTTTGAGTTTTGGCGAGGATCTACTTTTCCTTGATGTAGTTGGCATGCCTTGTCGCTCTGCATAGGGCATACAAGACTGTACTTGGCGATTTACAAAGAGGTCCCTTCGTAAGGCCTCGTCACTAACCATCCCGGTTCTCAAAGCTTCGATTGTCATGTCTTTGCTAACTTTGGATTTAGTCATTATTCTCCTGAGTCGTCCAAGATCCAATTTCAGAGGTTTATCGAATCCTTGTCTTAAAGATCATTGTTCTGCGGTTGAAGTGTCTTGGTTGACATTTATTGCGTATTGTTTCATCAACAAAATGGCTAACTGATTGAATTCCTCAATCGATCCAGTCGGCAACTTTGTGAACCACGCGAGTGTGTCTCTGGTCAAATTTTCAGCAAAACGTTGACAGTACACTGCGTCTTCTTGGTCTGGATGGTAACTCGTTCCACCCATCGTCACGTTGAACGCGCTCATAAACTCTAACTGGTCCGTTGTCTCGTCATACGAAGGACAATGCAATCTCATTCCATGATTCACTGAGATTGTTCTCAACCTCGGGAAGAATGGAGAATTACGAGCTTAGGCTAAGATTCGTCCAATCCCTGGTGCTGAGTTGGTTTCCTGATAGAATTGAGACCTCATCTCTTCCATCATTCTAAAGTTAATAGCGGCGTCTAGCATTGTCGGTGTTTGTTGTCCATGAACGTGCTGTGTAGGAGTTCATCCTTGTTTGTGGATGTTGGTTGGTTGCATACTCGGTGTGTATCCAAACAAGTTCCTTCATACGCTAGCGAGTATTTCCTCGTTTGGTCTGTTGACTTGCACCCGTGACAAGCTATTTTTGCTCATCCTAGCCCTAACTTCGATTCAATCGATGCGCTCGGCGGTTCTTTGATATGTTGCTTCTTGCAGTGCTAGCAAGTTTTGCACTATAATCTCAAGCGACATCGGTTTTGCGGATGGTCTAAGTAGTTCAGTAACTTCTCGAGATCCTTGTTGGATATCTTCTTGCATGTGAACAGAGTTCAGAGTTGATCCGAGAGTTGGGTCTGTTTGTTCGTGGAGCGGATCAAGAACTCTTCGTTCGGGCGAACAATATTTAATGTCGTCTCCTGACATCTTTGGCGATCTTCTTATTTCTTATGTGTAAAGAAATCTTTCAATGTTTTCTTCATAGACGACACCAACAAGATTATAAATCCGACTCTGAAATTTAAAAAAAAAGATAAAGATTCTGATCAATTCAAAAAATACGGAGATTGCCGAAAGTGAGGATGTCCACTTTAGATTGTTATTGAAAAAGCCAAAAATAATGAAAAATAAATGAAAAGGCGTGTATCAGGAGAAGTTTGTATGGCTTGAGGTGGTGCGAATTATTTATCCGTCAATACCCTGAAAACCCCTAAATTTGGTTGGTCCTAAATCTACGTAGTCCGATCTGTTTGGAAAAAAGAAAACGATGATGCATAATTCAACTGACGATTCTGAATGGGAGGTGAGACCTGGTGGTATGCTCGTCCAACGAAGAGACGACGCCGCTTCCTCCGACCAACCTCTTCAGGATCCCGACTCTGCTTCCGCCGTTTTTGCTCACACCATCAAAATTACTGTCTCTCATGGCTCATCTCATCACGATATTCATGTTTCCCCGCACGCCACTTTCGGTATAAAAACACTCTTTTCATTTCCCGATCCCATTCTGATTGTTCCGTACTCTCCTTCTCTGTCACACCCATTATTTCTCTGTCGTCGAGTTTAGTTGATCCAATTCGAAGTAACCAAGGCTGTAGATTCAGCGTGGTTGATTTAACATGGACTTATGGAAATTTCCTTGCTTTGTTTAGTTTTTGTTGAGCTTCGTTAATTTGGTTAAGATTGATTTGTTTAGACCTCGAATGTTATAACAGGAGATGTGAAGAAAGCCCTTGTCCACAAAACTGGGTTGAATGCTAGTGAACTGAAGATCTTGTTCAGGGGAGTTGAGAAAGACGATGCTGAACAATTGGAAGCTGCTGGTGTTAAGGACGCGTCTAAGCTTGTGCTCCTGGAGGATCTGAATAAGAGAGTGGAACAAGTTGAACAGCCTCCTGTAGTAACCGAAGAGATGGCAAAGGCTTTTGCTGCTATCATCTCAGTCACAGGAGAGGTCGATAAGCTCTCGGATAGGGTAAGGTTGAGAGCTGCGTCTATTGGTTTGGAAAGAACAGAAGAATTGAGGTTAAGCACGCTTTGTTTTGAAATCAGGTTGTTGCTATAGAAGTAGCTGTGAATGGAGGGACAAAAGTTGCGGTGGAGGAGTTTGACATGACTGCAGAGCTTCTCATGAGGCAGTTGCTCAAATTGGATGGCATCGTGGCAGAAGATGAAGCTAGAGTACAGCGTAAGGCAGAGGTTAGTATTTCCTTTGTTACTTTCTTCATGCTGTGTGCATAATGAACGTGTTCACACGAAAAGAGTGTCAACAGAGGTGGAAGATATATGAGCGTTTCAGATACGTATTACTTATATACAACGAGTTGCAACGATCTAAATGTAGACTCAATTGAAGAAACATTGGGATCGTTTTAATGTTCACGTTCTGGTTCACTGAATTACTTGAGATCTGTCTTCTATTCAGTCTAAATTAAGCATAGATAGAAGATTGATTGGGGTGAGTGTTGGCAGGTACGTAGGGTTCAAAAGTTGCAGGAGGTTGTGGATAAGTTGAAGGCAAGATGTTCAAATCCGTTTGTAGATCAGAGCAAAGCTGCAGCTGTAAGCACTGAGTGGGAATCGTTTGAAAACGGTGTGGGAAGCTTAAACCCTCCACCACCAGCTTCACCTTCTGCCAATGTAACTCAAGATTGGCAGAGATTTGATTGACATTTTACTATTGTTATACGTCGTTTCTTATTAGTGTTTTCATCTTTATCATTAAATATTGATTATCAGTATCAATTGGGAAAAACAATATCGAGTTTATCCTCCAATATGTCTATAATATTCTTAGTATCTAAACCTGAATACATATTTTGTACGGAACGTTCAAATAGTTTTTGATGTCTTTCTTAATCAGTGGTTGTCGTCACGGCTGAAAATTTTGGATGAAGTTGGTATACGTCTGTTAGGTTCCAATCGTATATAAGTTGAAAACCCAAACCTTAAAACAGAAAACAGTCGTGCCTTGAAAGTTGATTGATGGGGAATTTCGAGATCATTTTATTTACACAGATCTTGGACTGAATATCTGCGGATATCGACTTTCAGATATTTTTGATGCTCTGATCTGGATCCGGATATCTTAAAGTTCAAGGATATCTGATCTATGCATAGGGCTATTGCACAATTGTATGCTTTAGAAACAAAAAATGTTTTTATTAGGGAAGATAGTAAAAAAAAAAAAAAGAAGAGAAATGTAAGTGGGACATAAGAGAAAAAGACAAGTGAGTAAAGTTGTATAGTACGATCCGTGCTACTAGGATAAATACATATCTTACCCAAAAGACATTCTTAGCTGTCTCACCCACATGACCTTATGCTTCCATTTCTCAATTATACGTTTTTGAGAATTATATTTATCTATTTTTATATTCTTTTGCCATCACATAATCAAATATATATCATCACCCAATTAATCATAGCTTAGCAACAAACTTGAATTACGATTACTTCCTTAATCCAATTTATAATTATCAGTAAAACGTGTTGACATGACTTCGCCGCTCTATGTGGGTGTCATTTGCTATTTGCCGGCTATCTAACAGCACATTTTTATAATTTTTATTTTTTTTATGTCCTGTCATAGTATTATTTTAAATTTTTTGTTCTATTATGATTTTCTTGGGATTACGAAAAAGCATTTTATTTTTATAAATTTGAAATTACTACTTTTAAATTAATGTATATAGATTTATGTATTTTTAAAAAGTAATAAATTCATTTGTTTATAAATAAAATCTGTAATCTGTATCATAATTTTTTTTTAAAAGATGGATTTAGACAGTATTTTTTATAAAAACTTAAATTCGTAAACACTATAATGTTTTTTCTTCAGAATTTTTTTTAAAAAATATTTTTTCATTATTAAATCTAATTTTTATTGTTGTTGTTTGAATATATAGTATAGTTAAATTTTCAACGAAAATATCATGTAATTGGTTTTTGTGGACACACACACGGTATTATTAGATTATGAATAAAATGATAATGACTAATCTCTGCAAAAATAAAAATTGCTTATCAAAGATTCTGATAGATTTATGGTGGTTTATATTTTGTAAAACATAAATCTGGCAGCTAGTAATACTTTAATAGTATGAACCTAAATATTTTAGGTTTTAATAGATTCTGACAGACATTTGACAAATGACTTTTAGTGACTTTTACATGTCAATAACAAACTGAATAACTAATTATATCTATGATTCGTTAAACATTAACTGATGAATTAACTGTAACACAATTTTCGTGTGCTTAATTAATTACCATAAGAATAAATATTAGTAACAGTTTTTATTTTTTAATGAAATGTGAAACTTTATTAATCAACAAATAATATATACATGGGAACAAAATAATAAAAAATTAAAAAGTTTTTATCTCAAACCATCTTTGTAATAGAACATAAAGCCTATGAGGAGGCAAATAATGAAGAGAGGAAATCCTATTTCGAATAAATTTATCAATCCAATGAGTTAGTAAGGAAATTGATGAGGGTGGACATCCATGATTATGAGAGTTCCTCTCTTTTCAAAGATGGTAAACAGTGGTTTGGAAAGTGAGTTTAACAAGAACCCAATCCAATCTACCAAATCTGGAGCTGAGCAAATTCAAAACCGTAGTGTGCCAATTAGGGGATATAGAGTCACCAACCAAAATGACACATAGGCTGGACCAAACAGAATAGCTGTAGGAACAAGAAAAGAATAGATGATTTCTTGTTTCATTAGAATCACCACAAAAGACACAACTCTGCACTATGCCCTAAATAGACAGTCGATCCCCTGTAGACAGTCTATTTTTCATTGCTAACCAAAATATAAAAGCCAATCTGGAACACCTTGAGTAAACCATATGAGCTTATGCCAATCAGCACAAGAACTTTGAACTCTAATGAGACTCCAAATGGTCTTAGAGGGAAAGGTGTGTTTAAAGGAAGAAGGTGAGTGCTTCCAAAGAACAAAATCAGGGTCAGAGCATAAAAGAGATGGGATTGAAGCAGAGATAACATCAAGAACATGCTGGTAACGACGCATTCCAACAGATCTATTGTTCCAAACTGAACTAGAAAGAAAATCCACAACTTTAGTATATCTGGGAAGACTAAAATAAAGGATGCCAATATCTCTAGTAAGCTTCTTTAAGCTACACCAATTATCAAACCAGAAAAAAGAGTTAAGGCCACAATTTTTCATCAAAAACTAAAACATAAATTTCAATGCACAGTTTAAATTCAAATGCGGAAGGATGCCACGACATAAAGTAAAGATATGTTTCAATAATAGTTAAAAAAATTATTTTATCAATGACATAAAATGTGTATACGAAACATAAAGTGAAGGATTTAACTGTCAAATAAAATAAAGAGCAGTACTTTGTGCGAATTTCCAATTTAATATTTGACTTTTAACCTTTTGGAGATTGTAAAAAGTGCCGCGAAATTTATGAACTAAAGAAATAGCAGTTGATAACGTTTGAAGGGGATAATGTGAGCTTTTAATGGAATTATATATATAAAAGAAGATTATGTAGGATCGACACGTGGTATTTTATAGCTTTATGGTAGTGACACATCATTATTATTATTATTAATTCAAGGTACCAATGAGATTAAAACAGTAATACATATCAGCATCCTCATTAATTCAAACTACCAATGAGATTAAAAAATTCTACACATAATCAAACATATTTTTAAATATAAAAACCAAATTTGTTAATAAGCATCATAACTACATTTCAATATATATCACGAAACTAAACATACAACTTTTATATTAAATTATTTTTTTCTAACTTACATACAAAATTAAAAGTATTATGTATTTGATTCTAATTGAGCAAGACACAACTTTAATTTGCAAACAAATTACATGAATTATAAATTGTAAATTATTACATTAAAAAAGGTTGTATGTGTTTATTCATATACCAAATAATAAAAAAAAAAGTTAAATTAAATTGATTGCTTATATTCATGTAATAAATAAGTTTAAGAAATTAAAATTTAAACATCATTTAACTTTTACAACAAAACTAATTTTGAAATATAAATATCAAATCTGTTTGTTGAAAATTAATTATTTTTAGATATTAAATGTATTGGTTGAAAATTATTTATTTTTAAATGCTAAATAAATTTGTTTATAAATATTATTTTGCGCATTCGTTTGAGTATAAATTGTGAATAAGAATCTCTATCGTTATTTTATTAAAGGAAGAAAAGATAAAAGTAACAAGTGTTGTGAATAAAAAAAAACCCACTGGTGAATATTATATTGATGATATAGTGAATCAAATATAACTATTAGTCTTCATAATGATATAGTTATCTAATTCTTAACTCTCAAAAATTAAATTAATAACCAAATTATTGTAAAAATCAAACATCACATAAATAGTTTTTAAAATAGCTTTAAAATTAGATAAATAATTTTTTATAAATATTATCCCGCGCGAAAACTAGTTATACTAATTTAGTACTGTATTATGTTTTCACAAAGCTACCAAGAGGACAAAAGTAAAAGGCATAAAAACTCTCAATAATAATTAAAAAATGCCACAAACAAAACATATAAATAATAGTAAAAATTAATTAATTTTGCATTAGCAAGTGGTTTTTAGTCCAGTGGCTGGTGGTAAGTCTACTAAAAGGTAGGCGCACATGTACCCAAGGATCGAGTCCCAACACCTATAAGATTTATGTAGGAATTTGGCTAATGGACCGGTCATTGTGGCCCAATATTAATTGCTTTTGACAAAAAAAAAATTTTTGCATTATTAGAACGCATGACACTCTGAAACAGAAAGGTAAAAAAAAAAAAAAAACAATAAACCAAAACTGAGAGAGAGAGAGAGAGAGAGAAGAGATTGAGCGATCGAGGGGAGGAAGATTCTTCGTCCAATTACCTCTCTCTATTTTTACGGAAAGATTCGTAAATTAGTGGGAACCAAAACAAAACATAGAAAGAGAAAAATATAACGAACCGGATCGATGAAACTTACACTGCAAAAACACGATTTTCGAGAAGAAGAGCTTCGTTGAGGAAACGAAATATCACTCTAATATTTCTCTTTTTCAATCGAAAGTATTTGTTTTGTTTTTTTGGGTTTGACGGACCTGGATTAGCTCCGTTGATTCAATCTCCCGATTTCGGATTAATTTCTTCGGAATCGTATTAAGGTGACGGAAAAAATTGTAAATTTTTAATTTTTGAATTTTTGTTCGTTTTTGACCCAATCCCATTTCTCAGATCTTCATTAATTTTGTGGATATGAATATGAATTTGAAAATTTGTATATGTAACTGAACATTCGATTTGGTTTTTTGCTTGATTGAAGATGCAGCATAATTTGTTCACGACAATGCGAAGTTTGAAGCTTGCAGAAGGTTGTAAAGGAACACAAGTATACGCTCTTAATCCATCCGCTCCTCCTCCGCCTCCTCCTACAGGTAATAGTGGCGGTGGCGGTAGCGGTACCACCGGAGGTGGAGGAGGAGTCGGCGATAAGCTTCTTCAACATCTTCAGGATCATCTTCGTGTCAATTCGGTCCGATCCAAATCCAGCCGAACATATCCACCTCCGAATCAAGCAAACGCTGTTGTTTCACCTGAGTATCTCCTCCCTTGTGGACTCCCTGTTACGGATCTGCTTGAACCTCAAATCGATCCTTGTTTGAAATTCATCGATTTGGTTGAGAAGATGGCTGAAGTTTACCGTCGGATCGACGATTGTACGCAATTCCAGAAATCGGGGGCGTATTTAGAGCAATGCGCAATATTTCGAGGTTTATCTGATCCCAAACTTTTCCGGCGGAGTCTCCGATCGTCCAGGCAACACGCCGTGGATGTTCACACGAAAGTCGTATTAGCGTCGTGGCTCCGATTTGAGAGAAGAGAGGATGAGTTAATCGGAACAACTTCTATGGATTGCTGTGGCAGAAATTTGGAATGTCCAAAAGCGACTCTTGTTTCTGGGTATGACCCGGCATCCGTCTATGATCCATGTGTTTGTTCTGGAGCTTCCACATTAGAAATGAACGATGATGATGTTCCTGAATGTTCAACTTCTGAGGAAGAAGACTTTGACATGTCCTTCTGTATCGGGGATGAAGAGGTTCCTTGTGTGAGGTACAAGATTGCGTCTTTGTCGATACCTTTTAAGGCAATGTTATACGGCGGGTTTAGAGAAACGAAACGAGCGACGATCAATTTTACACAGAACGGAATCTCTGTTGACGGGATGAGAGCTGCAGAAATTTTCAGCCGGACCAACCGGTTAGACAACTTCCCAGCTCATGTTGTCTTGGAGCTTCTCAAGCTGGCGAATCGTTTCTGCTGCGATGAATTGAAATCCGCTTGCGATTCGCATTTGGCTCATCTTGTTAATTCTCTGGACGAGGCGATGCTGTTGATCGAGTATGGATTAGAAGAGGCTTCATACCTTCTGGTGGCAGCTTGTCTCCAGGTTTTTCTCAGGGAGTTGCCAAGCTCTATGCATAATCCGAATGTTATAAAGATCTTCTGCAACGCTGAGGGACGGGAAAGACTCGCATCTCTTGGCCACGCTTCTTTTGCGTTGTACTTCTTCTTAAGCCAGATCGCGATGGAAGATGATATGAAATCTAACACAACTGTGATGCTCTTAGAGCGTTTGGTTGAATGCGCGGTAGAAAATTGGGAAAAACAGCTTGCGTGCCACCAATTAGGGGTGGTGATGCTGGAAAGGAAAGAATATAAGGATGCTACGAGATGGTTTAACGCAGCGGTTGAGGCTGGTCATCTTTATTCTCTCGTGGGCGTTGCTAGGTCTAAATTCAAGCGTGACCATAGGTACTCAGCTTATAAGATCATCAATTCAATGATTTCAGATCACACGGCTACTGGGTGGATGCACCAGGAGAGGTCCTTGTATTGCAATGGTAAAGAAAAGCTGCTTGATTTGGATACAGCTACAGAGTTAGACCCGACTTTGACATTCCCTTACAAGTTCAGAGCTGTGGCATTGGTGGAAGAGAACCAGTTTGGAGCTGCGGTCTCGGAATTGAACAAGATTCTTGGATTCAAGGCCTCTCCTGACTGTCTGGAGATGAGGGCATGGATTTCTATAGGTTTGGAGGATTATGAGGGTGCTTTGAAAGATATTCGGGCCCTTTTGACATTGGAGCCGAATTTTATGATGTTTAACGGGAAAATTCACGGTGATCATATGGTGGAGCTGCTCCGGCCGCTAGCCCAGCAGTGGAGCCAGGCTGATTGCTGGATGCAGCTATATGATCGTTGGTCTTCTGTCGATGATATTGGATCTCTAGCGGTTGTTCATCATATGCTAGCTAATGATCCAGGGAAGAGTCTTTTACGGTTCAGACAGTCTCTTCTTCTGCTACGGTATAATCTCTTTTTTGCGGTTAATTAATTTTTTGTTTTAACGTTGCATGTTGTGTCAGATTCTAATCGATCTTAACAAGTTCTGGTTGCATACTGACAGGCTAAATTGTCAAAAGGCAGCAATGCGTAGTCTTAGATTGGCCCGAAACCATTCAAAGTCGGAGCATGAGAGACTTGTGTATGAAGGATGGATACTGTATGATACAGGCCACCGTGAGGAAGCCCTGGCCAAAGCAGAGGAGTCCATTTCCATACAAAGATCTTTTGAAGCCTTTTTCCTTAAAGCTTACGCCCTTGCAGATTCTACGCTCGACCCAGATTCCTCAAATTACGTAATCCAGCTCCTTCAAGAGGCGCTTAAGTGCCCCTCAGATGGTCTCCGTAAGGGACAAGTAAGTAAATAGTTCAAATACTTCTCATTTTTGTAATTTGATTTCTCAGTTAGTTCTTTTCCTCGAGGATTTACTAGTTAAGTTATCCCTCAGACTGCCATAGTTTCAGAACTCAGGTTTACATTTTTTTGCACTTGGTGTCTGGAATAATTTGCAGATATTGGAGTATCTCAGGAACTAACTGTCCTAAAAACAGTTTAGTATTTGGTCAAAAAGTTATCCCACTAAATCAAATGATATGTCCATAGAAATAATTCAATATCATGAACACTGCTTTGGTGTATCTGCTTGCAGGCTTTGAACAACCTGGGAAGCGTATATGTTGATTGTGATAAGCTGGATCTTGCAGCTGATTGCTATAGAAACGCACTCACCATCAAGCATACACGGGCTCACCAAGGTCTTGCTCGTGTTTATCATCTAAAAAACCAAAGGAAAGCTGCTTATGATGAGATGACGAAGCTAATAGAGAAGGCTCAGAACAATGCGTCGGCATATGAGAAGCGCTCTGAATATTGTGACCGTGAGATGGCACAGAGCGACCTTAGCCTGGCAACACAACTTGACCCTCTCCGAACCTATCCTTACAGATACAGAGCCGCAGGTACGTTAATACATTAGCCATTTCTAGTTTCGTCTCCTTTTAGTTGTTGTTTATAATTGAATGCAAGAAAGAAGACACCAATTGCTGATCCTTTTTGAGGAGTTAACTCGCATATACATTTTATATGGATTCTCATATATATTTAATAATACAAAAGTGTTAAGAAAATTTAGAACTCTGCGTAGGTGTACTGATGGAAACAAAAATGAGGTTTTGTGATCTAACTCATAAAACAGCTAAGACTTTTACTATGCTAAAGCCGTCATCTTTCTGGAGATAGAAAACAGAAATGACTATGTTATCTACTTCTGTTCCGAAATGATATGCAATTTCTTGGGTTTGGTGAATAAAAAAAATGAAATATAGTTTTATAGCTTCTCTGTTCATATCAGAATTCAATATTGTATTCAATTTGCTTTGCTAAGGCCATAGTAAACAAAGCTTATCTTTAGTTTGTCTTTTTTAACATGAACTTTTTGTTGCAGTTCTTATGGACGACCACAAAGAAAGTGAAGCCATAGACGAGCTTTCTAGAGCAATATCATTTAAACCAGATCTCCAGCTGTTACATCTACGAGCAGCATTCTATGATTCTATGGGAGAAGGAGCAGCTGCTATCAAAGATTGTGAAGCAGCATTGTGTATTGATCCAAGTCATGCAGATACACTCGAGCTCTACCACAAAGCTCGTGAACCAAACGACCAAAAGCAGAACAAACTATCATTTGTTTAAATGGGCAAATCTCTTTTCTTCTTCCCTCCTGGTATGCTTCTACACTGTTTCATTTTCCACCTGCAAAACAGAAACCAAACAATCGAACAAGGCTTGGTTTGAGTGGACCAGGGAAAAAGCAAGCATAGCCATGTAAATAAAAACCTTTTATATAATTTTTTTCTCTATAATTTTGGTTATTGGGGGGTGTGAGGATTTACTATAAAGTAGTGCAGAGAATGTTTCTTGCTGCTACAGATAATACGTTTTCTGGCCAAAAGGGGAACAACGAAGAAGAATATACCTCTGGTGAAATGGGACTTCTTCTTCTGTCTTATTTCTAGATGTATCATTGCTTCTTTCTTTTATTTATTTTTTATTTTTACTAGAATTTGTGTATTTGTATCTGTAACTTCTTTACCTCTGTTTTTTTTTTCTTACATGTTTCTTGTATTGATCCCCAAAAGTATCCAGGGATGTGTTTTTAATCCTCCTGAAACAAGAGAAAATAAAAACAAAAAAAAAACCATTCATTAATACATTTCTGCATGTTTCCAAAACTATTGTCCCAAAAAATATCAACATCTGTTCTACAATTTTATTTAGATTTGTGTTGATAAGTGCTTGTTTGGTTTCATGATTGATATTATAGCCACATGGTTGGAGAGTAGAGATTAAACCTTTTCTAAAGTTCTCCAGCATCTCAATTTCTTAATCTCTGTTTTATATTTTCTTCTTTTCCTTTCTTGCCTGTGAACACAATAAAGAGGCCACAAAATATCGGTTTTGCAAACACGAGAAAGCTTCAAACTTTCAACTACTTGTTATTAAAGTTCAACCTTGAGCTCACAAAATTACAAAGTGTGTCAATACAACAAAGATCTCTTCCAAACTCACAAACAAGAATAGACCATTTCCCTTAGATGATTTTGTTTCTTACGGTAGAAGAAACGATGGATATGAACCGATCCCGGAGACTGAACTTCAATGCTCCATTATTGTCGACAAAACGCCATGTCAGCCAAGAGAAGCTTTCCGGTCAGTTTCCTGAAGCTTCTGTTCCATTTTGCTGGGAGACCGCTCCCGGTATGCCCAAGAATTTGTCTCATGTCAAAAAGGACGATGAATCCGAGACTCCTCGCCTCAAACTTCCTCCTGGAAGATTGAAGGTTTGTCATTCTCTGAGCCATAAAACTTTATAGTTTCAAGTCTTCTTCCATTCGTTACCACTTGGTTTTGTGAATCATATTTGCATTACAGGTGACCGTTAATGGAGAAAACAAGGAATATGACACTGTTAGTGAGAGTTTTACACCAGCTAGATTGTTGCGTTTGAAGAAATGCAACAAGTACGAACATTTTCATCAAACTAACCAAGACGCTGTTGATGTCTTGTCTCTCACGCAAGCCATAGACATGGTTGAACACCCTAAAGACAGCATTTCAGAATCAGATGATGGGAGCAGTGGAGGAGGTGATTCAAACGGCTACTTAACAATTGAGAGCACAGAACGAAGCGAAGACATGTCACCAAGTTACATTATAGAGCGGTTTCTACCGGATGCAGCGGCTCTAGCAGCCGTGACATCAGCAGCTAGCCGAAAGAGTAAGAAGAAGCTCTCTTATTTGAGTGCTGCAACAGTCAGACAGTCTTGTTTCTCACCAAAAGCTTGTGGCTTACATGTGTTGCTGCCTTGGAGCAGTAAGCATAGAATCTGCGGCGTCAAAAACGCCTTTTCTCCTTCTTCTCACATCAATTTGCAACCAAAGTTTATTCCTAAAGATTACTAGTTTAATTTATGTATTTGTTATTAACTATATATTGTTGTGTGTACACACCTCCGTTTTGGTTGTAATATGTTAGTGTGTTAATATTCACTACAGAAAACATGCATGTACAAACATAAGGCTATTAGCTAACATTGATGCAGGTAGCTTGAGAATAATGATGTACTGGGCTTGTCAGCTGTAGCTTTGTAAAGAATAAACCTGAACCCATCAAATTGAGCTGCTTGATCAATAAGAGATATAAGTTTTGAATTCTTCATCAAACAGAGAGTTTATGAGAATTCTTAGAGGATTAATTGGTCCATATGTAATCAAGGGCAATTTAGCATTTGTTTGTACACTCAGGACATACATGTTGAGCCACACAACACAAATAAACAAAGAAACCCTTTTAGACTTCCTTTTTTCCACGACCAAAAAAAAAACCTTTTTATACAAATTCGGTTTCTTATCATGGTATGAGAGCCATACCCTACATTCTTAGGTTAGCTTTATTCGATTTTTTTGACCTAGACATTTTTTATTCTACTATCAAGGTGTCCCTACTCTGCTATGCACTTTCGATTCTACTATTGAGGTGTCCCTACCCTATCTGTTGAAGCATCTGTGAAAACAATCATGTTACAATGTCTGGTGCTTTAACCTCTGATGAAACTCGGGTTCGGACAGAACCTGTACGACGGCGGATCGACCTCTGCAATCTTTCCTCTGGCGATAACCCTGGAGCAATCATTTCTCAACCGCAACTTCGTGGTCCCAACTATGACGAGTGGGTTCTGAATATCCAGTTGGCTCTACAGGCAATGAAGAAATTTGGTTTTGCTGATGGCACTATTCCTCAACCTGCAGAAGATTCTGATGACCTAGAGGATTGGTGGGCTAACAATGCTATGGTTATATCTTGGATTAAGGTTATAATTCCTCCTGATCTGAGCAGCTCTCTGTCCATCATGAGATTGCTCTTATCTGTGGACTGACATTAAGAAGCAGTTCTTGGTGAACAATGGTCGAACGGATACAACGTTTGAAGATGGAACTTGCTGATTGTCAGCAAAAAGGTATGCCTATGGAGGCGTATTTTGGAAAGCTGTCTAAAATGTGGATGAGTTTAGCAGAATTTCAAAGAGCTAAAACACTTCATCAATTCCATATGGACTTGGAAGAAAATCTCTTTGGTGCAGTCAAATCGTTGCTTCTATCTCGTGATCCTCTTTCTTCGATCGATGAGGCTTACTAGGTCGTTGCACATGATGAAGATTCACAAAAATCTGTGCGAAGGCGTGAAGAACAGAGTGAAGGGGCTAACTTTGCTGTTTAAACATTATCTCTTCCTTGTCGGTCCTCTGAAGTTCGTGATTCAGTCGTTGTGTGCACACATTGTCGTCGAACATGTCCCTTGGGAGTAAAATGTTTTAGGAAGCTTGGTTACCCAGAGTGGTGGGAAGACAGACCAAAGTATCCTGATTCTCAGACTGGTATAATCTCGAAATGGGCTGAACCTGCTCGTCTGAATATTCTCAATACAACTCCGTTCAATGTGACAACTTTTTCAGGAAGTTCATCTATCACTAATACAGACAGAGTTGGTTTCAATGATCTGAATGACCAAAAATGGAAGACTTTGGTGGGTATGTTGAATGATCGACAACCTCCTGCGATTGATCGCGTGCCCGATACATATTTTCTTGAATCTTGGATAATTGATTCTGGCGCGTCTAACCATATGACTGGTTCTATTGATTTTCTCGTGAATATTCGAGATATGGCTCCTATGTTAATTAAATTGCATGATGGTCGGTTCACTCGGACAAACAGAAGTGCACAGTATATATGGGTTCTCACTTGCAGTTGGATAATGTGTTTTTCATGGATGGTCTTGACTGTCATTTGATCCTTATTGCACAGTTCACAAAAGACAAAGATTGTCTGTTTCAATTATCTGATAGGTTATGTGTTGTTCAGGTTTGCATTACACGTATGATGATTAGAGCAGGTGAATAGCTGAATGAACAGCTAAATGAGCTGTTGCAGATGCAATGAAGACACAATCAGTAGACAGTTAATCCATGGAGTTGTGGCACCAATATCTTGGTTATCCTGGCTCTAAAGCAATGGAGATGTTGAATTTTAATGATTCTAGTTCTTCGTTTGATTCTAAAACTTATGATGTTTGTATTTGGGCAAAACAAACACGAGATGTATTCCCTTTGATTTTTGTAAAAGTACCGCATCTTTTGAAATAATTCACTATGACTTATGGAGTCCATATCGTACTCCATCTACTTGTGCTTCTAAATATTTTCTCACCATCATTGATGATTATACTCATGCTGTGTGGTTATACTTGTTGGTTGAGAAAACAGAAACAGCTTATACTCTTTGTGATTTCATTGCCATTGTTAAAAGACAGTTTGGTTCACCTCTCAAACGCATCCACAGTGAGAACAAGACTGACATCATGACTCTTACTCACTACTTTCGTGATAAGGGCATAACTCATGAGACCTCTTGTGTTGGTACACCACAGCAAAATGACCATGTTGAACGGAAACACCGCCATATATTCAACGTTGCTCATTTGTTATCGTTTTAGGCAGATCTTCCGAATGAATTCTAGGGATTTTGTCTGTTGACAGCTGGTTTCTTAATAAATCGCACACCTTCTGCAGTTCTGAATGGGAAGTCTCCATTTCAGATGTTGTACAATCATGTGCCTCTCTGATATGACATAATCAGAAACATGGTGGAGATAAATTCAATCCTCGCAGCCAATGATCTGTCTTTATCGGGTATCCATATGGAAAAAAGGATGGCAAGTTTATGTTCTTGACACTGAGAAATTTTTTGTCTCTCGTGATGAATTGTTCTGTGAATCGACATTTGTGTTTGCTCAGATAGATGCACCGTTAGCTGGTTCATCTCTTACTCCTCAAGTTCATAACGTCCCTTACGGGGGTAATTCTCATTTGTCTGTCATTCTAGTGAAAAGTTCATATGTGCCTCACACAACTATTCATACTCCTGATGCCGCACTCACGCCCAATGTCGATGTTGATAGTGTCTCAATATCTGCTACTACAACTACCCCCGCAGCTGAAACTGAACATGTGTCTGTTGCACCTGAGCAAGTGACTGTTGCTTCTGAGCTAGAGTCTGTTGAACCTGAGCAACTGGCTGATGCGTCTGAGCAAGGGCCTGTTGCTTCTGAGCTAGTGTCCGTTGAACCTGAGCAACTGGTTGATAGTCTGAGTAAGGGTCTTTTCCGAGAGAGGAACCTGTTTCTTCCACACCTGAGGTTGGTAGTGTTCCACCTCCTGATGACACTGAAACATTAGGTCGTGGTTGACGACAAAAAATTTTTTCAACTAAACTGCATGATTACGTGACTCATGCAATACACACTGATTCTAATGGTGATTTTCTAGATGATTCTTGGTATCCGGTTGGTGACTATGTTGATTGCTCAAGGTTTTCTGAACAACATACTGCTTTCCTAATTGTTGTAGCTGCTGGTGTCATTCCACTGTCTTTTCAAGAAGCAATGGAAGATGAAAACTGGCGTAATGCTTTACGGGGTGAGATAGGTGCCTTAAAGAGTTAGGCACATGGATTGTTGATAATTACCTATTGGTAAACACGCTTTGGGCACTAAATGGGTGTTTACACTCAAATATCACTCAGACGGAACCTTGGAGCGTTACAAAGCTCGTTTGGTTATTCTTGGCAACATTCAGTCTGAGGGTATTGATTACACTGACACTTTTGCTCCTGTACAGTTCGATCATTTTGGAAGTTGCAGTGTCAAATGACTGGACAGTACACCAAATGGACGTACACAATGCGCATGGTGACCTTGAGGAAGAAGTATTCATTCGGATTCCCCCTGGTCTTTGACAAAACAAAAACAACATGGTTTGTTGGCTACACAAGTCATTGTACGGTATGTGCCAAGCTTCTAGATGTTGGTATGCCAAACTCTCTAAAGTATTATTGGATTATGGTTTTGAGCAGAATTATGAGGACTAATCGCTCTTCATTTATGCAAAGAATGAAATTCAATTTCATATTCTTGTTTACGTCAAGGATCTGCTCATTACAAGTAGTTCACTCGGTGTTATAAAGAACTTCAAATAGTACTTGAGTTCATGTTTAAAATGAAAGATCTGGGTATTCTCAAATTTTTTTTGGGCATTGAGGTGACTCGCAGTCCTGAAAATACGTATCTATCACAACGGAAATATGCCTTAGATATTATATCAGACACTGGTATACTTGGATCACGTCCGGTTTATCATCCAATTGAGCAAAACCACACCCTTGCTTTGGCCAAAGGCGATCTCTACGCTGATCCAACATAGTATCATCATCTCGTCAGTCGTCTCATCTATCTCGGTACTACTCGTCCTGAATTTTCTTATGCTATTCATGTTCTCTCACAATTTATGCATACCCCTAAGAATGAACATTGGAATGCTGCAACCCGGGTTATTCGAAGAGCTGTCCTGGTCAGGGTATTCTCCTATGTTCAAACACACCTCTCATGAAAGATGCTTGGTGTGATGCAGACTGGGCTACATGTCCCATGTCTCGACGATCACTAACTTGTTGGTCTATCAGCTTGGTGGCACTCCTATCTCATGGAAAACTTGTAAACATCGGGTGGTATCACGTTCTTCTACAGAGGCAGAGTACCGTGCTACGGAAAATATAGTGAGTGTGCTAATCTTGTTGAGGCGTCTGCTTAGTCACCTTGGTGTGGACTGCTCTGTTTCATTAACCTAACACTGTGATAAATTAGTCAGCAATTCACCATGAGCAGAAAAAATATGTTGGGCCTGACTATCATTTCATTTGTGATGATATTGAGAATGCTGCTATCACAACCAAGCATGTTACATCTTCTGAACAACTAGCTAACATTTTCACAAAAGCTCTTGGCCGCAAGGAGTTTGTAGTTTTTTTGGACAAGTTGGGCATTTGTGATCTCCATGCTCCAACTTAAGGGGAGGGGGTGCTAGAGGATTAATTGGTCAATATGTAATTAAAGGCAATTTAGTCTCTGTCTGTTGTACACTTAGGTCATACAAAACTCTGTATATAAGCTGAGCCACACGACATGAATAAACAAGAAACACTTTTATTCAAATTCTGTTTCTTGTCAAGAGCCCTCTCTCTCTCCTTCCACATTGGCCAAAACTATGCAAGGAGATCCAAGTATCAGCTTTGTAGAGAGTGTTATTCAACTGTAATGATAGGAATGTGTTGGAGTTTGTAGTAATCGTCTCCACCTTGTGGCAATCTCTCTTTCCTTTCCTTTCCCTTACATTAATCTACTGTGGGGAAATCCAGTTTTTTTGAGGAAAGTGATAAATTGCAGTCCATCAGAAACCTCCTTCAATTTTTTTGCAATGAAATATACATAGAGTATGAAGAAGAGGCATGGATCCTTCTTCTACTTTCCACTCTTCCCATTCAAATAGTCCACCTAAGATTAAGTTCTGCAATGACAAAACCCACTGCCTGAGCAAACCATTCTCCTCCCCGAGAAAGATTTATTTGATAAAGTGACCTCAATCAAGTGAAGCAGCTTCTCTAGAAACGGCATTGGATCTTCTTCCAAACGATAACCAATTAGAAATACGGCTGTGAGGCGAGAAGGGAAGTGTTGTTCATCAGGTAGATTTTGCATATATATATATATACTTAACCACAATTGTTTGAGATAATTGCAATCTAATATAAATCCTTTTTCATCATTCATGAGAGCATATCATAATTATCAGCCTTGTCATCATCGATTTTAAGATGTTCCAAATCACTCAATTCACTTAGACACAGAGATAAAGTTTCCATCGTACAACTGTCACCACTAATATAGATTGAGAAGACTTTGAACATTTTCATTTGGTGAAGATCCTTCACACTGTTATTCTTTGTTGAAAAGTTATCCAACATATCTAGTTTAGGAGCCAAAGCAATGTCAATTCTCTCATCTCTTTCATGAAATTTGGTATGTACATTGGAGGTCTCCTGGATAAATCTAGCAGCTTCTTTAGATTCTGCATAGAAGAAGGTAGATGAGATACTTTTGCATGATGTAAACTCAAATATCTCAAGTTAGAGCTTCCCAATGCTAGAAGGTAACTTTCCTCGTTCAAATTTTGCATAAGAGAAATCTAGAACCCTCATCAATTGTAACCTTTTAAAGCAGACATCTGATGCCAACCACTTTATGTAGATGAACTGCTTATTGATAATCAGATAGATCTAAGTTTTGTATTCTTTATCTCCCCCACGAGATGATATGTTTCATAACACAATTTTACGGCTAGTCTGCGAAATATACAAACAAATTTAGAATTTGTAGTTGATATGCTATGAATAGTTTGTAGAAAATTTTCTTCTTCAGCTTTAAGCAGACAAATTTCTCTCATCATATCATGTAAATAACATATTTCAAATCTTGGAGTCAACTTATTTTGCTCAGAACTAACCATATTTCTCTTTACCAATTTCTATGTATGCATGTCCGACCTCTTGAATGGTCATTCCATCGCAACACCTTGACTTTGGTATTTCTTTCGCAGCCTAGTAATAGGCCAATTTGTCCACATATATTGTACAATCATCAGGTAAATGGATGAAGTAAAGGAAGCAATGTTTCAAATAAATAGGCAGGTTTTCAAAGCTCATAAACATAATATTATAAACAGAACTGATGTTTCTGTCATTGAAGCTAGCCTCTCCAACGATGAAAGGTCTAATATTTTCAAATACTCTTTTCCACTCACCTAATGTGTGTTTGGAAGCTAACAACCCACCTAATACCTTAACAACCAAAGGTAAACCTCCACAATGTTTTATCATCTACTCACCCATCTCTTCCATTTTTCTATCAATCTTATATTCTACAAAACATGATGAAAAGTAAGGATTTGTTGGACATATACTATCAAAGAAAAGCATATTATGACCATCCTAAGTAAAAAGTTCTTGATAGTGAGCAACCTGGGAAACAAAAATTAAGAAAACTGTCTTCGTAGCTTACCGATCATGTTATCTCTACAAAATGCTATCATTTAGAAAATTGTCCACCAGTCTTCGTGACTTAGAAAATCAGGTTTAAAGGTGACACAATTTGGATCTGCTGGTAATGCCACACCCTCATTATGAGAAGTAAGTAATACCTTCCAACATGTACAAAATCTATCTATTTATTATACAATTCCCTAAAGAAATGGAAAATTATGCACTCCCAATGTTAGTCACCAAGAACAAATATCCTTAATTATTTGGTGTGTAGATGTTTCATTGGATTCTTTTAGAATAAAATTTTTTTATTGTTTTTAAAAGAAAATGATACAACTGGACAAGGACTTTTTGAAGTTTTACAAAATGTGTTAATTTCCTTAGATCTTGATCTTGATAATGTGCGAGACCAATGATATAATAATGGAGAAAATATGAAAGGTAAGCATAAAGGTGTTCAAAAAAAGCTTTTGGATTAGAATCCTAGAGCTTTTTTATTCACCATGTGGCTGTCATAGTCTCAATTACTCTTGTGTGACATAGGAAGCTTATCTGTGAAGGTAAGAGATTTTTTGGAGTAATACAATGCTTATATACTTTATTTGAAAAATCTACAAAAAGTGGGATATTTTAAAAGAAAATGTTAAAGTGATATAAATGATATTTTAAGAGAAGCTTTATTTCAAGTAGCTTAAAATGATAATGATCCTATCATACAAAGTGAAGCTAATTATTTGGCAATGTATGAACTTGGAAAATTTGAATTTTTTTAGCTGTAGTTATTTGGTTTGATATATTACATGATGTAAACTTAGTTAGCAAAAAATTGCAATCGAAATACATGTTAATTAATGTTGCCATGTAAGAGGTAGAAAACATAGTTCCATTCTTCAAAAATTATAGGGAAACTAGATTTTCTAATGCTTTGTTTGTTGCTAAAGAAATTGCTAATAAAATTGATATTTAGCATGTGTATCCTCAAAAATGTAAAATTCGTAGAAAAAGACAATATGATAAAATTGATAGAGTTGAATCTTTGTTATCAACCGAAGAAACCTTTAGAATTGAATATTTTTCTTTATACTGTAGATCAAGCTATTGTTTCATCAAGTAAAAAGTGTTTAGAAATATGAGTTATATGATAACATTTTTGGTTTTTTATGTAATCCGATTAAGTTAAAATAGTTAGATGATATGAATCTACAACTACATTCTACTCAAATAGAAAATTTTTTTAAAAAAGTTGAGTTGGTTATGAACTTTTTCTTGAACTATAATTATTTAAAGAATTTTTACCATATGAGAATATAAGGACATTTGATGTGTTAGAGATTTTAAAGAGATAGAATGTTTTCCAAACGTAACTATTTCATATAGAATTTTACTAAGTATTCCGGTGACGGTTGCTTATGCAGAAAGATGTTTTTCAAAATTTCAAGTTCTTGAAGTCATATTTGTGGTCAACTATGTCACAAGAAAGACTAAATGATTCAGTTTTAATGGCGATAGAAAATAGTTTTCTAGAATAATTAGATGTAGAAAATTTAATTGACGATTTGGCTTCTAAATGTGCTAAAAGAATCATTAGATTTGGTTAAACATTGTAATTTTTTATATATTTTTAACTTCTAAAATTATACAATATAAGGCCTATTTGATTTTGAAACACGGGGTTTCTAATTCGTTCGAGATGGTACTGTGTGCATGCATGTTTTGCTTTCGATAAAGAGATTAATTCGAGCAAACCCGACTAATTCCACACATATAAAAATTTGTTGGATATCTCAATATGAGGTGAAACTTCTAGAGTTATTTGTGTGAATGCATTTTGAGTGTTAAAAGCGAGTTGTCTAATGCATATATCATAAAAATCTAACCTTTGTCGAGGAAAAATTGGTTTTATTATGTCTCAATCTTCTTCCTTCCATATATCATCAAGGGACAATCAAAAAGCCTTTTGTTACTCCAATGAGTTTTTCTTGAAGTTCATCTTCTGACATAAAATGGTCTTTGAATTCATTAGGACTAAGACTCTGCAATATCATTTGCCAAACATATTTCCTTGTAAGTCGTTCTGAAACACATACCCACATGAAAAATTATTCGAGCTGGATTTAGCATACAAGATTCTAAATCCGAATCAGAGATTAAAGAAGGATAAAGGGCAAAGATTCTGATCAATTCGAAGAACAAGAAGATTGCTCAAAGTAAGGATGTCGAGTTTAAATGTTATTGCTTAAGCTTAAATGCCAAAATGTCGATCCCTTTTTCAGAGATCTCTCCCTATTTATAAAGTATAAAGGCGATTACAACTTATTTAAAACAAGAAAGATTGCATTTTGTTTAGATTCGATTTGGTCTAAAGATCTTTACAAGATTTTCGGAAATTCTCCTAATTTGGAACAGACATTTTTTTTATTTCTCTTCTAATGACATGTTTCCTGAGTTCTCGCCATTTTTTTATTTCTCTTCTAATGACATGTTTCCTGAGTTCTCCCAAGAAGATATTCATCCGAGATAATAATAAATGCCCGAGATGGGTTCTTAACCGAATAGCTGAGTTTGGGACTTAGGAGTTTTTATCTGTTAATTGTTTTCGTGGACCAAAGTAGGATCCTGGATCCATCTCCAACATTTGCCCCCCCCAGATTCAGAAAGCTAATTAGGGTTTTCGAGTCTAGACAAGTTAACCTACTTCTAGAATCTTTGGTCCACGTATCAGCTAGCGATTGTGTTATTTTTACGGTGAAACAGGCTAATTGTAGGTCATCATTGTGTGACGATTCGGTTCCCAGTCAATCCCTATAAATAGTGTTTTTAGTTTCTTCATTTTTTCACCTTCATTGGAGTTGTAAAGGTAACTTCTCTCTCTACTATTTTCTTCTTCGCACTGGAACAATATTTTTTATTTCTCTCTTACTGCTTTTAATCCGTGTGACGAGATGAGGAAGAACATAATTGAATTCGGCTCCAAATCTGGAATCAAAAATTCGTCGCCTCATTTTTCTTCACGTTCTGGTGATCAGTGATATGGAAGCTGATATCTTAGCCAGAGGTGGCGAGGCCAGACTGAATCTTATGGACGACTCTGATAATGATATTGTCATTCCTAGTAGAGTAGGTCATTCTGATGTTGTTTCTCTCCAATTTTCAGTTACGCCCTCTCTTACGGACCATCTTAAGGGGTTGAACAGATTGCACAATTCTCTTGAGGTTCGTTCAATGATTATTAACAAGAGGAAGTTGGAGAGGGTCTTCAAGTTGTGCCTGTTACAAAGAATATCGACATTAAAATTCCCAGGCATAACAATAGACCGTGGACTCCTCCAAACGATTACGTGGCTATTTATAATTGGTGGTTCATAGAAGCCAAGATGTGGCTCCCGATTCCTAAGCTTCTCCCCGAGTATTTCCGTGCTCGGAGGATTGCTATGACTCAACTCGGGGCTGCTAAAATAACGAACATACTTGGAGCCTCAATTCTTGGGTGCGAATTAGGATTCGAGATAACAACTCAATTCTTCGAGGATTTGACAGAGTTTTGTGTGACCGGTTCTTCAAAGGGGACTTTATTCGCCAAGGAAGAAAGAGGCCTTCTCCTTTTGGACAATCCTACTTCCAAAGTTTATAACTAGAAGAACTGTTACTTCTTTGCTCGTCCTAACGCACCTTTTTTGCCAACGGTTATCTAAAATTTGAAATAGCTTGGGCCAAGAAATGTGGTAGAATTTTAGGCGTCTTGGTATCTTTTCAGACTTGAATACTTACTGTCTACTCTTTTTGTTGTAGTAAAACATCTGAAGTCTCGTCCTCTCATCTCGAACCATCAGGATTTGGTAGACAAGCTTCTCAGTGTCCCTCGAATTAGTTGGAAGAAGCTTCGAGCTAATCTTCTCAAAAGAATGGCTTCTTGTCTTTCAAAAGGTAAGCTCAATTCGAATACGCCATTTTAGTCTTCTATTGTTTTTAAATTTTTTCTCACTGCTTACCCTTTTTCGTAGGAACTCTTCGAGCCAGTATGGGGGTTGAGGATTTTACTATGCCCAACGTTATGGATGGCCTTGACGACATCCTCGATCAAGCTTTGCCTCAATCTTCTAACACTGAGGTCCTTCTGGTTAAGGGTGTTGATCCTCAACCGATCATACCTATAGAGATCAAGCATCTCCGAATCACCAAAACTACTGAGACCAAGTTGATAGGTCTCAAGATAAATGAGCCGACTCCTGATGTTGTGACTACTAAGAAAGTCGGTAAGAGTTCCAAGGGGTCCTCGTCTTCCAAGAAGGCCAAAACCTTGGAAGAAAAAAACTCTCTTGTTGGGGTCTCGGGTTCAAAAAAGAAGAAGCCCAAGAAGAAGCACACAAACCTTGATCTTAATTAATTAGGTAAACCCTCCATACTTGAGCGATGAGGTGATTAAACGTTGTTCGATGATACAAGGTTACTTTGGTGCTCTTGAGGTCGTGAAGAAGGCGTCCTCTAAATGCAAGGAGCCTACCCCTCTCGTTGAGGCTCCTTCGGGTAAAATAAACATGGATGCTGATGACTTCAGTTTGATTACAGCTTCATGGAATCGGTCCCTGTTATGAACTACAGGACGAGAGGGACCGACTTGATGCGCTATCTCATAAACACTCTTGAGATTCTTCCTCCTCCCGCTAAGATGCTCAACATGAAGCAGTACGAGGAAACGACAATCGATTTCTTGGTTAGTTCTTGATCTTTAGTTTTCCTATTGAATTTCCCAAGTTACTGAGTTGTTTCTCAGAATCTTTCAGCTTGCTGCCTAGTTGAATTGAGGTTTCCTCAATCATGAGAAATCTTTGCCTGCTGAAGCCAAACATTCTTGCAAATTTAACAAGATGGCTGATCGTGCGGGTAAATCTTATCTCGAAGTTGTTGAAGCCAAGTCCTCTTTGGAGAAGATGCATGCCAACTTTGTTATAACAAGTGCTGAGTTGAAAGCGGCACATGAGTGCTCTCTCAAATAATCGGAAGAGATATCCACTCTTAAAGATGCTCTGGAGTCTGCTAAGGAGGGTTGACATCTTGCCCTTAAGGCGTCCGAGAAGGCCAGCTCTGCTATCTCGTCGCTCAAGGTTGGCTTTAATGCGTTCTAAGGTAATTTGGTTCTTTTTGTTGTAGCATCATTGCTTTAGATACACTAGAGATTCAGTGTTGTCAGGTTGCCTGTCTGGACAGTTTGGGAGGATTTCAGTTAGGTTCAAAGATCTTGGGGCCAGCTTGGAAGCTTGTCTCGCGTATGCCTAGTTTCTTGGGTATAATAATCTTATACAAAATCTTAAGAAGAAGAAGTAGGTTGACTCGTCCTTGATCTTGTTTGGGTCCGACGGTCTTGCCTGTATAAAGAAGGTTGTTGACGCGAAAGTCATTATAGAGTTACTCCCTGGCGATCTGTGATAACAAGTTCTGCACAATCATTTGTACCACAGTAAGGTGTCATTCCAACTAGGATTAGTAGCTAACAATCAGAACTCATTCAATCCATCCAATCCAAGCCAAGTCTCAATGAATGATAGTAAACAGAGCAATATGAATATGAGCAAAACTGAGCAATTCAAAATAGAGAAATGATCTAAAAACAAAGTATGAAATATGCGATATGAAATAACAAGAAATAAGTTCAGGAAGAGTTGGGTTATTGATCCAAGATTCACTAGGGACTTCACAATTGTGAGGAGACCTCTAAGCTACTAAAAAAAAAAATCAAGCCATTCCCATGGTTAATTGAACTCAGCACAATATGCGATCTAACCCTTATCTCTAAGGCGGTCCACACCTTGTCTAGCCTTAAGAATAGTCAGTAAATGTTGTATACATTCTAAACAATCTATAAATTGAGCTAGAAGTGTAAACTTAAATCTAGGCTCAGTCAAGCAATTTCCCGAACATCTTATGAGTGAGGAATGCAAAGATCAGATTTCAATTGATCAGGTTGAAATAAGCATAAAGTGCACCTAGACTAGAGAGATCTATGCATGAATGAGCTTAGGCAAGTGGAAGAACCCTAGATCTTCAAGGATCTACCCTATCCTCATGCACCCTAAAAGATCTACTCACTAATCATGATGAAATGCAAAAATCCAGAAAATAAAGTAGAATACATAACTAGAAAGAGCAAGAAAAGATAAAGAAGAATGAAGAAGAAAGTAAACTCACATTAACAAAGCATAAACCAGAATCTTAGCATCGAAGTGGCAATATTACAAAGAGAACAAAGGAAAAGGTAGGTTGTTCTTAGCCCAAAGGAGCAAGAAATGATGTAGTTGCTAATGTGGGTACAAAAGGACTTATATATTCCAGATCAGTTAACCCTAGAAAAGTCAAATAAAAATAGAAAGTCCAAAAAATTTCTGGTTGGCGGACTTAGCCTCGTAGTCAAAATGTCGAGGTTAGGCTGCGAGGGTCTCTGGCTTTCAGGACAACATCCACCTCGTTGCTCTACATGTCGAGGTTGCACATTGAAGTTGTCTGGATCCATCTTTTGCCGCTCTTTTGCTTTGCTTTAGCTACCATTCCGAGTCCAAGCCTCCTTCCAAGTCGAGAATGCTCCGAATTCACACTTCAAGTACCTAAAATAGCTCCAATGCACATGTATGCAATGCAAAGTGCGAATAATGCAAATATGAACCTAAAGGACTCTAATATGATGAGAATGCAGATGATATGCATGCTAAATAGACTGAATAAGACTCCTAAAATATGCTAAAATACACACCTATCAACTCCCTCAAACTTAGATCTTGCTTGCCCTCAAACGAGTGCAAAGACCTAGCAAGGAAAAGAGGTTGCAAGATGGAAACTCAGTGCCAAATATATGCAGAGTCAAATGTTAAAATCAATGTCCTAGTTGTCAGTTCTGAAATACAATTCAAACAATCTTACTTGAAAACTATAGCCATAACAATCACAATTCCGTTTGAACTCAGCATTAACCTAATAAAGCATTCAATTCCGCCTATCCTTTTAACATTCATTAAGATCAGAACTGTGAATCATGTCTAAGCATCACTAAAGAGTCTGTTTGGCTAAGGGTCAGGTCTAGAGATTAAGATCTCTATAAGTAACTGGTCAATCATTGCATAAGGATCACTCATGAATGGAATAAATCTTAGCATAATGATAAAGGTGAGAACCAATAGGCTTATACAAAGTCATGGATCCATCTACCCATATGCCCATAATCGTTCTCAACCTAGTCAATCTAACCCAGAAAATGATCCTATTTTACCCGTTCACTCAAGGCATTTTTACATATTTATGCCAATAAGATCATCTTCTCTTCTAGTTTTTCCATTTCTAGCCTATGGAGAGGGGTTTTCTTATACTTTTCTAGCCGTTTGGGTTATATACATTACAGCTCTAATTCCTTTCTTCTTAATTAATAAGACATTTAGACTTTGTGGTCCATTTTCTCTTTTCTATACTTATAACCTTATTCATATTTAGCTTTCCCAAAAATCTTTACTAGAGCTTAACATATAATTCCAGCTCTTTCTCTCCCTAGATCTTTAGACTTTCACCCTTTTTTTCCTTCATTACTTTTCCCTGCTTAAACACAAGCAATCCCACACCCAAAACAAAACCACCTAATCCTAGTATGGTCCAAAAGTTGTGAATCAGAAACGATGTGAAACCATGACTTTTTCGACTCTCACCTAGCACTTTATGTCAAGTTTTGACCGAAAAAGAGACCTCACAATCACATAACAAACATAGCATGGTTCGAAAGGAGATTATAGTGCATCATGGTGAGATTCTACTTGGACTAACAAGATCGTAGCATGAGAGAAATATAATCCAAGTAATCTATCTATCTTCGAACTTTATATTGATGCAAAGACATGGTAATTGACAATCAGATTATGGTTACCACTTAGTAAGGACATGCAAAAATCACAACATTTTCAATCAAGGCATGAGATTCATTCAGAAAATTCTTAGCATGGTTCGGCTTTCACTTTCAGAACAAGAATGAATGCATCAAACAATTATCAACGAGGGCAATGATTTTAGCAAGTTGATTCAGCAGTCTAAGTGGCAGTTAACTTCATAATTCCCAATGCATGAACTAGACTCAATCATATATACAATGCAACTAAATGAACAATCTGTTTTTGTGAATTTTCTTTTTAAAATTTCGACTTTTTGTTCTTTTCTATGCCTTATATAAATGTATGATCAAAGTATACTAAAAAATCTTTTTGGATTCTTATAAAACTTATATAAATGCATGATCTAAGTATGCTAAAAATGAAAAACCTTTTGGATTTTTATAAAACTTATATGAATGCATGATCTATGATGATAATCAAAAATAAGAACAAAGAAAACATGATCAAATGTCCTTTAGAACCCTCTCCCAAACTTAAATCACACAGTCCCTTGTGTGGATAAAAGTCTGAAGGAGAATTCTGAACAAGCAGCAAGCAAAAACGATTAAAATGCAATGGTATATACAATGGAGGAAGTGGAGCATGGTACCTTACTTGAAGTCAAAGAGGTGAGAAGTGAAGAAACTCATGTCCTCCAACATGTAATTGTGGATGTTCTGGTACGGCTCCAGAGGTTGTTGTTCCAAAGGTGTAGTGTAAGGTGGCATTGGGGCCTCATGATTAAACTTGTGGTAGGTGGCATCAACTCCCTTGGCTGAGGCTGGTACATTCTGACCAAACTCACTAGCACGCACATCAAGGTTGGACTGCAAGGTTCCTCTTCTAGGCCTCTGATACATTATAGTATCAACTGATGAGTAGCTCGCTGGTTCTGGTTGGGGTCCTAGAATGTTTTGAGGCTCAAACAAAATTGAGTGGCGCCTTTGCTGCGTTTCCTGAGCTTGAGGTGGCTCACTTGCAGAAGCTCCAACACTTGGATTCTTCAAAGCAGTTAGTTCACGCCTTAGCTCATCTCTTTCTTGCTTATCCCCAGCTCTTCCTTTAACCAGAACCCTGACTTGCTTAACCAACCTCTTGTTCATCTTTTGCAGTGTTCCTATGTATTTGTGAGCAGCCTAAGTGTGCGTTCCTTTCCTCGGAGCAGCATAATCTTTGAAGAAATATTCCTCAGGTATAATCTCATCTTCTTCAGCTAGCAAAGGGATTGGAGGAGGAGTAAAGGCTCTGGTTGGGTTGATCAGAACTTCCAAAGGAGGAATGAAATCATGATTCTTGTCCATTTTGATCGAAGCCGACTCTAGGCAAGGTAGATTAATGTAGGTGCCTTTGTCAAATCTGTACACAAACCTTCCTCCACATTCATTCTTGTATAGAATCTCAGCCTTTTTCAGATATGGGATATCCATGAAGCATGACCCAATTGGCTCTGAGCTACCACTTAATAACACATGCTCTTAAGATTTGACAGACCACTACTCCCACACAGATTTTCTTCCTTGTGGTTCCTATAGCATTGATGATCGCTCTGTCTCTGCATGCCATAAAGCGATTCATAAGGTTATAAGCCAACCCAACATCAGAATCATCACCTATCATGGGTTCTCCATTATTTCTACCAATGTCTTCTTAAGTTCCAGCATCAACATCTGCATATCTCCTGTATTCATCAGAGCAGTTGTGTACCTTGCATAAAAAACATTTGTAACTGCTCTTCTCATGTAGTTCAAACATGGGTTTCAGATGTTGTTTCCTTTTGACCGAGATGCATCAAACTTCATCTTTCGGGTCTCTCATCCATCTCGTCTTAATCCATGTTTGGGAAGCGGTTCAAGCCATGCCTGAAGCAAAAGAGAATCGGAATCTGCTTTAAACTAAATTTATAATAATTCCCATTCATAGTGAAGGTGATGTAGCCCCGCCATGCTTGTCCATCAAGCTTGTGATCTCAGGATCATTCTCAATATGCTCAACGGTTGCCAAAAACTGAGCGGTTTCCTCAGGTTAAGTGTCCAAAGGAATGTACATCAAGTGTGCCAATATGTAGTGATCGAATAAGAGGTCAACATCTCTAGAGATTCCCAATGCATCCATGGTCTCTCGGTGAGGATAACGATTCCCTGCAAACTGCATTTTCATTATGGCCGCATAAGCTTGGTCTAGATTGGCTGCTTGCAAAAGTGCCTTCTATTTTTTCTTAGCTCTGTCCTCAGCCGATGTTTCTCTGGCCTCAACCTCTGAATAGCTGCGCTCCATCAACCCCCTTATAGCTCTTGTTACCTCATTATCTACCTCAATTCCTTCTTCAGCATCACCTTCTTCTTCAGCTTCATTACCCACTGTCTCTTCATTATCTATCTACGTTTCTTCTTTTTCCTCATCAAACTCTTCCAATTCTGATCCCACCTCCTCTTAACTAAATGCTGGCATTTTCCCTTCACTTTCATCCTGAGAGATTGACTCTTTTACTTTTGATTTTGTTCTGCTAATCTCCAGAGGAGCGCTTCTCTCTCAAAAGTTATCTCGTCTTCTGAATGCACCCAACAACGAATCTCTTAAATTGATTGATGTGGATCTCTTGGCTGGCTGATTCTGGGATAAAAGAGTACCCCCTACACTTTCGCCACTGCATCTCAACAGTAGTTTCTTCCTTGTCAGATTATGACTGAATAATCAGCTTGCAATTTCCCACAGAGCTTTTCCTCCTATCTTCTGAGTCATCCATTAGGTTTTTAGAACCTCCTTTTTCAGATCGGTTCTTCCTTCCTAGTGTGTTCTCTGCAGTATTACTGCAAATTTCCTGTGCTCATATGGAGGTGAGGGAAGAAGAAGACATCGCAAAATTGATTAAACGAGAAAGAGTTTGAAAATCTGACGGAAAAATAACACCTCGACGGTGGAACCTTGGTGTGAATACAGCGAGGTTAGCCTGGACTCAGTAAACTCGCAGTGTAGACTCGGCGTGACTCACTCTGACTTACTGCAAGGTTATGCTCTCTGAGCAAAACCAAAGAAAAACTTAGAGAGAGACTTTCAGAGAGAGGTTTTTCTTTGCAAATAAAGGTGTGAGGCTTGAGGTGTGGAGTGGCCGCTTTTTTTTATAGAGAGAGGAGAGGTAGGATATGGCCAAGAAATTCAAATTAAAATAGGAGACAAATTCTGCTTGGGAAGTACAAAAATCAGTCAAGGATGCCTCCTCCTTGTCTCCCATGCTCAGTTCTTGTCCATACAATGTTGCCTCGTGACTCTAAGCTGATTTTTGACCATAAAACCTTAACTCGATGTGGGACCTTGCTGTAACCATGGTTATATAATGTTGAGACTAGCTGTTTACCACTCATGTGGATCCCTTCTGATGTACAAAGTCTGACTAATTCCCATACCATTCCCCCAAATTTATTTCCTAACTCATTACTCATTCAGTGACTATCCCTTTGCTCTTTGTAGTTCAATTTCCTACAAGAAAAAAATTCTCAAGCAAGAAATAGAATAATAGAGCAGGTGTAGTATGAAAAGTAATGAATTTAATCCAACAATAATAATCAATTCAACCCAAGATTAAATATCAAGAAGCAGTGTAAGCTAGAAAAGAGTATATAGCTTTTAAAATGGGTAATGCATTTAAAAGGAAGTAGAAAGGGATATTGGGAGGTGACTCATTATGTAAGAACTTGTCCCCTTCCCCATTTGCCCGCTTAACTTAACTACATTACCAAAAAAGATATAAATGAGTATACTCTCTCCTTGGTTCTTAAAATTGGCTATGGCATTAAAGTTCCTCGCTAACACTACCCTCGCTGCAGTACCAGCGTTGTACGGATGTCGAGGTTATTGCTTTCGAGCCTTAGAAGAACAAACTCGCTGCCGTGAAATACGAGACTGATGTGTCGAGTACAGCTTGGTGATGGCTTGTTGGGTTTCAACCTTCCCCAATTGCTTCCTTAACCATTGTACTTGACTTCAATTGATCCCAAGACCTAAAAACACAAGGATACAAGAAAGATAAAAGAAAATTGCAAATATGCAAATAAAAGTAGAAATATATACAAGGATACCATGAGATTGCCTACCAAGTGCGCCCATTTATAGTCACTGAGCTTGATTTTCACACCCTTTAGACTTGGGGTGGTTCGGAGAGAGGAATTTGAGTCCCATCTAAAGTGGTTCCTAAAACTATATAGAGCTTAACCTTTTGTCCATTATTTGGAAGCTCATCTCCTTCCTTACTAACCAAAGTGATGGATCCGCAAGGCTTAACCTCTTTGACACTGAAAGGTCCTGACCAATCTGCTTTGGGCGTCATTGATGCAGGAAGTTGTTTGACTTTAGCAAAAGGTTTGGTAGGCTTGCAGCTCTTTACCCTATACTCAATCAAACCATCCACAAATCCATTTGGCTTCAGAATAATCTCAGGTCCAAGGTCTAACATAGGTAGCTTGCAAATTTCCATAGGTGATTGATGTGCAATCCTACTGTTGGCATACAAAAGTTCCAAACTCTCCCCATCTATAACCACTTCATACATTGGAGTTCCCTAGCAGCTTTCACTAGTTTGCCACTCTTAACCAGTGCAGCCTGAAGAAGTTTAGGAGGCTTCACATCTAACTGGTCTAATCCTTCAATTGAGAAGCTTTGCCCTTCAGCGGTTGGCCTCTTTTTTTGCCTCATCAATGTGGGATTTCAACCTTATATTTTTTTCCAAGGTTCAACACAATGGTTCTATTTTTCACATCGAACACTGCACCACCTGATGCTAAAAATGGTTTTCCAAGCAGTAGTGGATCATGTGATTATTCATCCATATCGAGCACCACACAGTTTAAGGGTACTTCCACTTTTTCGATCCTAATAAGCAAATCTTCCAAAATACCATTAGGCAAATGAATTGATCTATCAGCTAGGATCAAGGAGAGCTTACAAGACTTGTAATTGCTGAATCCTAGCCTCTTGGCAACATGCAATGGAATTAGACTGATTAAAGCTCCAAGATCACAAATGAATTTGGTGAAGGTTAAATGATCCAAATAGCATGGTAAAGTGAATGTTCCAGGATTCTTCAACTTCTCAAGCAATATCCCCTTCTGATAATGAGGTAACAAGGGCACCATGATGGCACTACACTCATAAGTCTCAAGAGACAAGCCTTCTACTTCCTTAGACATCTCCTTAATGGCTTCTTTCAAGAACTTCTTATACTGAGGCATGAGAGCAAAGGCATCTAATATAGGTAGTTTCAGTTCAATCTCCCTCATCTGCTTGTCAGAAAGACTCTTGTATTTCTCAGTAAGTCCCTTATTAAGGTGTCCAATAAAAGGTAACTGAGGCTTATGTGGTGCTAGATCTGGAGCCTTGTTGTTTTCCTTTGAAACTACGGATTTCTGGGCATATGAAGGTTTACCTCTCTGCATATCGAGGTTTAATGTCAAGGCTCACCTTTGGAGGTGAATTCGCAGCTGATTTCTCCTCCCTTTTCTGATCTACATTGTCCTCAGTATTAGTAGCGGTTCCAACAAGTGGAGAAAGCTCTTTTCCACTCCCGAAAGTGATGGATTGGGCTGTGTACCTGGAGAAAGCTCTTTTCCCAGGTAGCTGACCACTAGTTTTCACAGAGGATGATGCTTGTTGGCTCTCCAAATACTCTAGTCTGGCTTTAAGAGTCTCAAACTTGCAATTAAGATCGTTGTGTGAAGCATCAATCTTGTTATGCACTTCAGCACACTTCTTATTTATATATTTAGCTGAATAAGTCTGTCCCTTAAGAAGCTTTTGGAGAATGTACAGAATTTTTGGAGCATGAGGAGCATGTTGCAGAACAGGTGCTGAAGCTTGAGGTGCAGCTGGTGCGGGTTGGAAACTTTGGTGATACTGCTGCTTAGGCACCCAAGCCTTGGTCTGAGTGGCTTGGGGCGGATAAACTTGATCTTGAGGATTAGCTACATTTGTACTCCTGTATGAGAGGTTTGAATTCTTCCATTGCTTGTACCCACCTCCTTGGTTCTGAATAAAGCATATCTCCTCTACCTGATCTTCCTCACCTTCCTGAATCTGATTGTCCTAACAAACCATATGAACCTGTTTTTGTTAAACCAAGATCAACTTATCTAGCTTCTCATTCAATGCCTTGATTTCCTTCCTACTAACTTTATTAGAATTAGTTACTACCATAATGTTTCTGTCGTAATCCTCACTATATTAAGCATTAGATTGGGCTAAGTTTTTGACAAATTCCAAGTCATTCTCCACATATTTTTCAAAAAAGTTGCCATTGCTGGCTGTGTCTAATTGCATCTTGTACTTGTGAAGTACTCCTCTGCAAAAGTTGCTCAATAAACACTTTATACAAAACTCGTGGAGAGTGTATTGGGACTGGTAATGCTTGTAACGTTCTCATGCTTTGGAGAGAGACACATTGGCTTTCAGCATAAACCCAGATATCTCGTTCCTCAACTTGGCCGTTCAGGAGTTGGAGAAAATTTTGGCCAAGAATGCACTCTTGTAATCTTTCCAAGATGTGATGGCTCCTTGTGGCAAGTGTTTCTCCCAGATATGAGTCTTGCCTCCCAGAGAAAAAAAGAAACAATCAGAGTTTGAAAGCATCCTCACTGGTGCCATTGATCCTAGTAAGACTGCACACCCTCTGAAATTTGTCCAAGTGGTCAAGAGGGTTTTCATTAGCCAGTGCATGGAATTTGTTGCTCTAGACCATAGAGATGAGACCGCTCTTAATCTCAAAATTATTGTTTGGAGTGGCTGGTGGTATGATTCCATGCCTCTGGGTATGGATGTTTGGGGCATCACCAGCTCCGATATGTCTAGGCCGCCTGACTTGTTGTGGCTTAGGTGCAATGAGTACACCATTTTGTAATCCATTTGGTGTACGGATAGTGTACACGGGAGGTGTACCACCAGATGATGTTTCTGGTGTAGTGTCCATGATAATTGGTTCGGTGTTGTTAGCCTTGAGTCTTTCCCCCTGCTCTCTTAATTTGCGTGGCAACAGATGAATATTTTCCAAATAACAGATTAGATTCTCATTCCCTTTTAATATAGTCTACATACAACCGCAAAACCAACCCAGAAAACTAAACCCGACGTGATGCTAGCATATGCCTCAACCGAGGTTGTGTGGAAACTGAGAACTTGATGTACAACACAACGAGGTTGCTATGTTGAGGGTACCTGGGAACACCAAAAATGGAAGAATCAAGATGTTACTAACTAAAAGTAGCCGTAACTTGGTCTCAGAAGATAGAAATTCCTAATTGTAACTAGCATAAACCCATTTAGCAACAATGTCAATTTGATAACAAGAATTTTCCTATCAAATGCAATATGCACAATCAGTTGTAGCACATAAAGATGTCAATCCAACTAGGATTAATAGCTAACAATCAAAACTCATTCAATTCATCCAATCCAAGCCAAATCTCAATGAAAATGATAGTAAACAGAGCAATATGAAAATGAGCAAAACAGAGCAATTCAAAACAGATAAACGATCTAAAAACAAAGTATGAAATAGGCTATATGAAATATCAAGAAATAGGTTCAGAAGGAGTTGGTTTATTGATCCAAGATTCACTAGGGACTTCACATTTGCCTAACAAACTGAAGAGGAGACCTCTAAGCTACTGAAACAACAAAATCAAGTTACTTCTAAGGTGATCCACACCTTGTTTGGTCTTAAGAACAGTTAGTAAATAATGAATACATTCTAAACTATCAATCCATTGAGCTAGAAGTGTAAACTCAGACCTAAGCTCAGTCAAGCAATTTCACAAACACCTTATGGGTGAGGAATGCAAAAATCAGATTTCAGTTGATCAGGTTGAAATAAGCATAAAGTGCACATAGACTGAAGATATCTATGCATGAATGAGCTTGGGAAAGTGGAAGAACCCTAGATCTTCAAGGATTTATCCTATCCTCATGAACACCAAGAGATGTACTCACTAATCATGATGAAATGCAAAAACCAGAAAATAAAATAGAATACATAACTAGAAAGAGCAAGAAAAGATAAACAAGAATAAAGAAGAAAGCAAACTCGCGTTAACAAAGCATAAACCAGAATCTTAGCATCAAAGTGGAAAAATTACAAAGAGAATAAAGAAAAGATAGATTGTTCTTAGCTAAAAGAAGTAAGAAATGATGTGGTTGCTAATGCGGGTACAAAAAGAGTTATATAGTCCACATCAGCTAACCCTAGAAAAGTCAAATAAAAATAGAAAGTCCAACATTTCTGCTCGGCCGACTTAGCCTAATAGACAACATGTTGAGGTTGCGAGGGTCTTCGACCTTCAGGACAACATCAGCCTCGTTGCTCTGCATGTCGAGGTTGCACATTCAGGCTGATTGGATCCATTCTTTTCCGCTTCTTTGCTTTGCTTTAGCTACCATTCCGAGTCCAAGCTTCGTTCCAAGTCTAGAATGCTCCAAATCCACACTTCAATTATCTAAAATATCTCCAATTCACATGTATGCATAGCAAAGTGCGGATAATGCAAATATGAACCAAAAGGACTCTAATACGACGAGAATGCAGGTGATATGCATGATAAATAGAATGAATAAGACTCCTAAAACGTGCTAAAATACACACTTATCAATCTATATGTCTCGACTATTGAAGTCAAAGAATCCTCTGAGTTGAACAAGGCTGTCTTGGCTTTACGGGAGGCTTAGGCATTTGGGGTTAATCCAAATAACGTTGCTGCTCTTGGGACTTTTAATCGTCCTAATGTTAATATACAAGATTTTGAACTCGTCAGTGTCCATTTTGGGATTTCAACAACTATGGCTCAAACAATGATAGTGTTTTGCCAAAGGTTGTGGGTGAGGAGAAGCCTGATGAAGAGGAGTATGCCGACGATGAGGAACTCGAGAACGACAAATAGTCTAGATCTTCTTCTTCTTCTTCTTTTTATAAGAAACACGTCTTCATTTATTCACATGTTTGTAAAGACTTTCTCCTTAATTTTTGACAAATGTAAAAGTTTGGTGGTCTTTATCTTGTTATTCATGTGCTTAATCTCGGATTCATGTTTAGATGATAGGTGATTGTAAAAAATCAGTACTTAGGCAAAGCTAAGTACTATAGCTTTAAGTTTGGTGAAAACTTGATCTTGGCTATATTCAAATGATATAAGGTTTTGATCTTAGCTTGAGAGTTTAGATCTCGTAGAAGGTTTGTGCGATAGAATTTGGTGAGATTAGACTTGATGGAAGAATGAGAATTAGATCTTGTAATAAGTTTCACGAGGTTTACAAAATGGATTTCAGATTTTTCGAAGGGGGCGCTAACCGTTGGTACGAGTACTTCAGCCAGATTTTAAGACTCATTTTAGTTTGTTGCTTTGGCCTTTGAGAGAGCTAGCCCTATTGGATCTTTTTGATGAATTATACTCGACAAGTTTTTTTAAGACTTGGTTTAGTACGAGCGAGAATTTAGGACTCAGCGAGATTTCAGACTCGGTTTAATTGTGCAAGGTTTAAGACTTGGCTTAATATGAGCGAGATTTTAGAACTCGGTGAGGTTTTAGGACTCGTCTTAATTGTGCGAGGTTTAAGACTCGAATAAATACAAGCAAGACTTTAGGACGTAGTGAGAGTTTAGGACTCGGCTTAATTATGCGAGGTTTTATGACACCTAAATACAATGAGATTTTAAGATTCAACTTTAAAGTAGGGTCACTACCTTTTTGGAGAGGTTTAAGTCTCAACGTAAGTTTTACGAGATTAGGAGTTCGGCAATATTTTAAGACTCAACTTAATAGATGTGAGAGTTAGATCGGCTTTGTTTGGAATTATGTCGTGATATTTCTTCTTTTTTGTTTTGCCGAGAAGGTGAATTATAATAATTTTATTTAGTTTTAGTTGCACCAAAAGGCTACCTACGTGTCCCGAATGGATCAAGCCAAAATGTAGTTATGATTACATGCCTAAAGGATTAGAGAGACATTAGTTGATGCATAGACGGCGCCAAGTTGGCAACACCTTAGTAGTAGTATTGCTTCAGATTGACAGATTTCCAGCTTCGTGGGACCATCTCTCCGTCCATTGT
This sequence comes from Lepidium aucheri, assembly GCA_900406435.1. NCBI lineage: Eukaryota > Viridiplantae > Streptophyta > Magnoliopsida > Brassicales > Brassicaceae > Lepidium > Lepidium aucheri. Next base: position 45,037 of record OVBA01000427.1, read on the forward strand.
TGTGATTTCGTATACTCCAGGTTTCACAACTTTGCAAACAATATAAGTCATTCCCAATTGGCCCCGAATTTTCCTGCTTTTAGTTCAACCGTGTTTTCAAAAACTTTTCGAAGAACGAGATTGCCTTTAGTAAGTGGCGTCCTTGAAATTTCTTGTTGTAATACTTTGCCCTTGTTGCTGATAATTATGTACGTGGAGTAAGGCATCATCTCGTTGTTTTTCCAATTCGTCGATATTTGTTTCCATTGCGTCATTATTGGTCTGTTCATTTTTGGGAGAGTGAGTGGCTTTGGTGGAGCTAATGCTTCCATTCCGTGAGACAAAGAAAAAGAGTTTGGCATGTGGAACGTCTCGGCATAGTTCAGTGGGACAACAGTACTCTATCCAACTCGTTAGACCAGTTGCCTTTCTTTTCTTCAAGGCGCTTTTTAATGCTGTCCAGAACATGGTTTTTTTTTTGCTTTGGCTTTCTCGTTGCCTTGAGGGTTTCATGGCGTAGACTTGCTAACTTGGATATTTCGCCTCGCGCAAAAGTTTGTGAATTTTTCCGAGATAAACTGAGAACTATTCTCGGTAACAATTTCATAAGGCAAGCCGTGTCGACATATTATACTCTTCCAGACTAATTTGACCATTTCTTTTTCCTTAATCTGAGAATAAGCGTCGTCTTTGGCCCATTTGGAGAAGTAATTTGTCATTACAAGCATAAATCTCTTCTGTCGAGATGATGGTAAGGGCCTGACCATGTCCATTTCCCATCGCATGAACGGGTAAGGCATTATTGACAATGTCAACTCCTCTATCGGAGCGTGAATTATATGTCAGTGTCTTTGGCACTTATCGCACTTAGCCGCATGTTATTGACAATATTGCGCCATTATGCGCAAAAAAATCCTAAAGTCTGGATCTTATGCACAAGTGATAGTCTGCTAGTGTGGTTTCCACCAGCTCCATCGTGCGTTTGTTGTATAACTTCTCTTGTCTCATCACCATGGATACAAGTAAGTAGAGTACTATTCATACTTTGTTGGTATAACTTTCCATCGATTTGCGCATAGAAAGTGCATTTGGGCTTTAGTCACCGTGTTGTCCATGTATCTTCTGAAGCTTCACCATCATTGCTGTATGCAAGTATTTCATCACTCCAGTCAATCTTCTTTTCGCTAATTTGAGAAGGATTTATGATGTTCATGTTAGGTTCTTCTGTCATGTAAGCAATTGCCGAGATTAGGGCAAAGTCTCCTTTTGGTAGGTTGATACTCTACCTGTCTATACTTTCGATTCGAATGATTCGCCTTTGAATGGGATTAGTCTTTGACGCTAAAGCCTTTGAATGGGATCAGCCTTTGAATGGGCTGAAGTGTTCTCAGCTCGGGAGATCTTGTTAATCATGAACTTTAAGTCCTTCGTCAGATCTTCAACAACTTTCAAGTATGCTTCCATTCGATAATTCTTTGTATCGTAGCCGCCATTAAGTTGATTGACTACTAACTGTGAATCACAATAGCATTCGATCTTTGAGGCTCAGATTTCCTTTGCAAGTCGGATCTCTGTGATTAATGCCTCATATTCAGCTTCGTTATTAGATGCTGGGAAAGCTAGTCAGAGTGATTGTTCTAAGACTTCCCCTGTTGGACTCTCTAGCTGAACTCCAACTCCAGGTTTATGTTTTGAAGATGATCCATCGAAAAAAACTTTCCAAATCTGAAAGGTCTCATCCAGTTCCAATGGTTCCAACTCGAGATACAACTCTATTAGGAAATCTGCTAACACTTTTGACTTTGCGCTCGTTCTTTCCTTATTCTCGATGTCATACTCGTTGAGTTCTATTGCCCACTTGGTCAATCTTTCCGACTCATTAGTACTGTGCAAGATTTTCTTCAATGGATGGTTGCTGAGAACGATTTGTTGTGAGACTAAAAGTATGGTCTCAACTTCCTTGCAAGGTGACAAGTGCAAAAGCGTGTTTTTCTATTGACGGATACCAAGACTCGGCTCCATCAATATCTGGTGTAGAAAATGAGATGCTGAACTCCTCGATCCTCTCAAACTAGTACACTGCTTACTACTGATGTCGAGACTACAATGTACAAGTAGAGTGGTTCTCCTTCTTCTGGTTTTGACAAAATAGGCGGTGTTGAAAAATATTCCTTTAATCAGAGAATGCACTTTGGCATTCGTCATCCCATTTTAAGTTCTTATTCCCCCACAATAGATGATAAAAGGGAAGACATTTATGTATTGACCGAGAGATAAATCGGTTTAGCACGGCAATTTGTCTTGTAAGCCTTTGGACTTCTCACCTATTCTTTGGAGAAGGCATCTCTTAAAGTACTTTAATCTGTTCTGGGTTCTCCTCAATTCCTTATTGAGTTACAATGTAACCGAGAAACTCTTCCAAAGTTACCCTGAAAGTACATTTAGCTGGGTTGAGCTCATCTGATATTTGTTCAGGGTCTTGGAGCATAAAGCTAAGTGGTCTCCGTGGTCTTCGGCTTTCCTAGACTTGACTAGAATATCATTGATATACACCTCCATTGTTTGGTTGAGTTGATCGACAAACATTCTGTTAACGAGTCGTTGGTACGTTACTCCTGTGTTCTTTAATACGATAGGCATGACTTTGTAGCAGTATGTCCCTCATTCTATTATGAATAAAGTCTTTTCCATGTCCTCTGGGGGCATCTTGATTTGATTGTAACCCGATAACACGTCCATAAATGAGAGGAGATCATTTCCCGCCATTGCCTTGACATTCGGTCGATACTTGGTAAAGGAAAGCTATCTTTTGGGTAAACCATGTTTATGTCGGTAAAATCTACATAGACTCGTCATTTTGCATTCTTCGTTGGTACTACGACCATGTTGGCTAACTACTTTATAGTACTTCGACGATAGATCCCACTAAAGTTAGCTTCTTGACTTTGTTTATGACGGCCTTGGTTTTCTTGGGACCTAGTTTCCATCTGTTTTGTTTAATCAGTTTGTATGTTGGGTCAACATTCAGCTTGTGACTCACTATCCTTGAATCCATTCCTGGTATGTTCTTTGCCGACCATGCAAATGTTGTCACGCTCTGCTCTAGAAGTTGGATCCACTTTTTCCGGATAGTTCTGTCTAAGTTAACCCTGATACCGGTGCACTTCGCCAAATTTGAAAATTCGATATTAACAAGCTCAACGATTGATCGATCTGGTTTCTCTAGTGCAGGAGGTTCCGAGGTAGCTTTACTACTGACAGATGTCGTGATCATGCATGATTTGTTATGCAGTTCCAATTCAGCGATAAAACATGTTTGATACATTTTATAATCTTCTTGCAGCATGTAGACTCTTTTATCTGTTGGAATTTTGACAAACTGATGATAGCTTGATGGAATGGCTTTCATCGCATGAATCCATGGAGTTTCGAGAATCATGTTTTAGATCGGTGGTTTGTCAAACACCAGAAGCTTGATCCATATTGTGATTTCTGCATTCCAAACTGATAGCTGACGGTTCCTATGGCATGGTTGAACTTTTGTCAAATGCTGTCAACATTCTATTTATCGGTTTGATTCTAACGTTTGGGAGTGCCATTTGGTCTAGTATCTTCTTAAAAATAAATTCCACTGAACTTCTGGTATCGATGAGTATCCAAGATACGGTACAGGCGGCAACGCGGAGTTTTACGACTAATGGATCATTATGTGGGAAGCATATCCCTTCATGATCTTTTGCGGTAAAAGCTATCTCAGAGTCCACTAACCTCTAACTCTCCGTTTGAGCCGCATGTTTAAGGTTGATCGCGGCTATTACTTTTTGTTCATACTTCTTGATCGACCTTATATTGTCGCAAGACTACAGACCTCCCATGATGACAAACACGTCTATTCTCGGAGTTATCGGCTCAAAAATTTTGAATTTGTTCCTTGCGCATTTTGGTTTTTCTATTGCGATATCTTCCTGAGATGCCACTTTATTGGTTGCTTCTCGAAACTCACCCTCCTTTCGCTTATGCATCCTCAATTTCTGAGTTTCTTTTTCAGAATTGCTCAGTTCGCCTTTGTTAAAATTTTCAGTGAGTAATTCCTGCAAATGTTTGCATAAGTTGATTGGCCAGCTCGGTTATGGAATGCACAATACTCGTTTCAATTATAAGTATTGTTCCATGGTTTCTTCTCAATTGGGCCATCAGCTTTGCTGACTTGAAAAGCCATAGCCATGCTCGTTCTTCCTTTGTTGTTGTGTTGCCACGACTCCTAATATTCTTCCTTCGACTCTTTTGCTCTAGAGTCTCATGGAGCTTTTTGAGTTTTGGCGAGGATCTGATTTTCCTCGATGTATTCGGCATGCCCTTCCATTCTGCATAGGGCATCCGAGACTGTATTTGGCCAATTTACAAAGAGGTCCCTTCATAAAGCCTCGTCGCTAACCATCCCGATTCTCAAAGCCTCGTAAAGCCTCATCGCTAACCATCCATGTCCTCGCTGACTTTAGCTTTAATCATTATTCTCCAGAATCGTTCAAGATACCATTTCAGAAAGATCATAGTTTGGTTGATGAATATTGCGTATTGTTTCATGAACAACTCGACTAACTAAAGAAATCCTTTGATATCTTCCCCACAGACAATGCCAACTATTCGAGTTGGATTTAGCACACAATGTTCTAAATCCAACTCTGAGATTAAAGAGGGAGAAAGGGAAAGGATTCTAATAAATTCCAAGAACAAGGAAATTGCTCAAAGTAAAGATACTGAATTTAGATGTTACTGCTTAAGAAGATTTTATCTATTAATTATTTTTATAGACTGATCCATTTCCAATTAAAATGAGTTTTTACACATCCCGGTTATAGAAACAACTTGACTGCTATTTCCTCCACCAAATAGCTAACTAATTTCCTTACATTATCTCAAACCCCACAAGAATTGTTTCATTGTCATTAGATTAATACGTCTGTCGCATTTCCCTTTATCTTTCTTGACTGCGTTTGCTTTTCATTGACAATGACCTGTCCTGCCTTTGCTTTATCTTTCTTGCCTAAAGCATTTTCAGTAATATTATCTCAATCTTTTACCATTATAATATTAATATATTTTGAAAGACTCTAAACATATCAGTATTTTTTTAATCACATTAGAGTGATACATGAATATCACACTAATATAATATTATTACTTTTTAGTAATTTAATATTCTAAAGAATTAGTTTTGAATTTTGAAAATTTATTTCAAATTACAAATCTTTAACTAATATTAAATATTATATCTTAAAATACATTTATTATATATATTGTACATTTTAAATTTTTAAAAATAATACAAATTATCTAAAATATTATAAATAATATAGAAAAATAGTAGCATTACATAACTAAAATCATAAGTTTTTATATATTACGCAGAACTTTTAAATAGTCAATAATTTATATTTTTATCAACATTTTTTTTTGTTAATATTGTGTCACAAATGACCGGCTCATTAGTCATGTTCCTACATAATGTAGGCAATAAGACTCAATCTCTAGATGTACAAGTTTGTCTGCCTTTAGAAAACTTACCAACTGCACACTAGACCAAAGACCCTTGTATTTTTACCAACATTTACATTTTTTAAATAATTATTTCTTTTTAATTTTTTATATTGTAACTAAAATTATTATTAAATATTATTATAAATATAGTTTATAATTATGAATAATAGAACTTAATAGATAGCTAATTTTATTTTATGACTTTTAAAAATTTAAAATTATAACATATAAATAATTTATTTAACAATACAAATTATAGGTGGGTTAAAAAAAATTTAACAAACCAAAAATTGACACGTGTACAACTTAAAGTTGATATATTCATGAAGAGACTGATGAGAGTATCACATAAATTTCCCATTTATTGATTTGATTTGATTTTGGTTCATGTTTGATTAGTTTTATATGTACAGAGGTGTAAGACATATTTTGATATTTTGTCTGGTTTAGTTTCTCTAATTCAGTTTTTTAACTTTTGTAATTTATGACTTATTCGAGTATTTTTATTTTTTAATAGGATCAGTTCCATATAGATCGAGTTCTGATTTGAGTATTTTGATATAAAAATTTAAAATAAAAAATGATTGAATTGGTAAACTCTAAAAGGTAAATTTAAATAAAATATATCAATTTTTTCATTGGGTTCTTGATTTGGTTCCGGTTCAGGTTTGAGTTCAGTTTTCATGGTACATAAATTTAAAACTCATTTAAATATTTTATCGGGTTCAATTTTTCTAATTTGGTTTGATTTTTGTTCATGTTTTATTCCCATAATTAAATTTGATATATCCAACTTTTTTTTTTAATTTTAACTAAAATATGAATACTTTCTATATCTTATCAAACGAATCTTAATAAACTCTCTATATTAAAAAGGAAGTACGTTTAGGACATTAATTGTTTTGTTATTTACATTTGATGTCTTTAAAAAAATCAAAATAAGATAAACATAAGATAAAATTAGTTCATAGTTAGGATTCAAAACATAAATTTTGGTTTACGACCTTCGTTTCTCTTTTACGTGCTTTTGGTTTAGATAATGGATCTGTAGTTGAGTCGTTTTTTTTTTCTGGGTTTAGTTAGTGGATCTTTAATCGGGTCATGATAAGTTTAGATTGATTAATTATTTTAATTCAGCTGGTTTAACTATTGGAACCTAAACCTAAAAACCACAATTAACCAGATATGGACAATTAGAATTTTAAGTGAGAATATTATGTGTAACTAAGACATTTAATGCTTATTTGGTTGGTATTAGAGTGGTAAGTTTGGTTTCATGTGCAATTAAAATGAAATCTAAATTTTGGTTGTTTCTGGTGCATTATATAATGTTTGGGGGGGGGGGGGG
>OVBA01000427.1:51912-67814 GCA_900406435.1 Lepidium aucheri
GGGAATAGATCGTTAGACCTTAATCATTCAATTTTAAAATCATCCATTATCGAGTAAAAAAATATTCAAATAAATAAAAGAATAAATGAATAATCATGATAAAAAGAAATTAAATATGCATAGAAAGTTATTGATACAAAATTAAACATTACCTAATTTTCTGATAGAAAAATCAAATTCCAAATGATATAGCGTGAATTAAATTCTAGCTATTATTAGTTTAAAGAAGTTGAACTATATTTGTATTTCATAGTTATCTGCTTATATTGGTTTAAATTTTATTTGTTTATTCCTGAGCTACATTTCCCCCCCCCCCCCCTNAAACGTATATATACTATATGTTCACATATAATTATCCATTTCTACTTTTCTTATTTTAGCTCTTCATGTTGGCATATAAATAGATGTTACCACGAATTTTGTGGATGTACACACATCATAGTAAATATACAACAAAACAGACTTGGTAATAATAGAAGTGCTCCATCTCCTTTTTTGTTCATTTGATTCTACATAACAACTTACGTAAGTCTTTTTCTTCTCTTATCAATTAAACAATATAATAGCATACATATATAAATATTTTATAACACGTTATGAGCATGATTGTTGCTTGATCATTACTATTTTTATTTTTATATGATTTTGTAATAATTAATGCACCTTATCATATATATGTATGGACGTCTGCTCGCCTTATTATATATGTTTATGATCGATTTATTATCATATATATGTATAGATGGCTTGTCTGACCCCTTATAATTTATGTGTATAGACAGCTTGACCGTCTTATCATTTAGTTATATGGTCATCTCAACTATTTATTTATTTACTGTTTTATGTTATTATGATTTTGTTATTAAAATCTATTTGTTGTTGAAACAAAGCTAAAATTACACTTACATGCCAAATTACACTAATAATTATTCATGCATGCAGATGCAGCAGTCAAAGGAAAATGGATAAAATGTTTGAGCGTGAGTTATCTACTTTTTTTTTTGTCAATAATATTGGGCCAAACTAGCTGGCCCATTAGCCAAGTTCCTGCATAATGCAAGCGGCAGGACTCGATCCCAAGATATACAAGTGCGTCTGCTATTTAGTGGACTTACTCCTGCTACTAGAGTAAAGGCCACTTGCGTGTGAGTTATTTACTTAATCTCATCTTTTTGTGTTACAATATATTTATATATACGTATGTAACATACTACATGTATAGTGCTTATTATATAGATTTGGTAATTAACGTCTATATTTTATTTGATGCCAATATTATAATTAACTTTAGATAAATTTATATTTTATAATTTTTACCAACGGTTATTGAATAAAAAATTTTAAATTTTTCTATTTTCTCAAACAGCTATTTTAACTGTCATGAACAGTAATTTTTAATCTATAAATATACTTATTTTTTACTCATTTATCTCATCCAAAACATATCATATTTTTTACAAGAAATTGTTTTAGTTTTTGATATAAAAGAAAATGTTCCGCTTCCTTTTATTCTTTGCATTTGTGTAATCATTTTTGTTATTTATATTTTTTTATTAGAGAATATACTCTTGCAGAGTTTCGAATGAAGATTGTTTTACTTGTCTATACTATATTTCTCTTTGTAATTGCTTGATACATATGTATATGGTTTTTATTTTAATAAATTTCTAATAAAGTTTTGTTTTATTTTTAGAAACAAAATGATTAGTGTTGGGAAGCTTCAATTCCCGGTTCTAAAAATAACTGGAGCCAATTATATAGTTTGGACAACATATATCGAATTCCATCTGGAGTCATAAAAACTATCTGAAACTATCAAAATAACAAATACAGAATCGCTCCAAGAAAAGGCAAAAACAATTATTTTTCTGAGAAGGCATCTAAATATGATGCATGATTATGCACACTTGAAAGATCCAACAAAGCTGTGGAAAGCTCCAAAAAAAAGATTTGACAACCAGAGTGAAATAACACTCCCTCATGCTAAAATGAGTGGGCAAACTTAAGATTTCGAGAGTTTGAAAAGGTGGAAGCATACAATTCTGTCATGCTAAGAATAACGATACAATTGGTATATTGAGGTAAGCCAATTATTGAAGCAAAAATACTTAGTAAGACTTACCTTACGTTCCACAAAAATTATTATGTCCTTCAGGAACAATACACGAATTGTAGATTTAATTTTTTTGGAGTTGACTATTGCTCTTATGGTAGAAAAGAGGAATAATGAACTTCTCATAAAAAAATCACAATGCCCGTCCTACTAAAACCAAAGCATTCCCTGAAGTGAATGTAACGAATGCAAAAAGTCCAGAACAAGAAAATCAAACAAATCGAGGTCATGGTCGCGATATCATCGCAGATGTGGAAGGCATTACAACTCACAAGGACGAAGGTCGTTTAAGAGGGTCGATCTGAAGAAAATTCCAAAAATAAAGAAATTCGAAAGAATGTCACTCAAACGAGTGATGACATGTGTTTCAAATGCAGATCAAAAGGGCATTCGTCCAATCTATGTTGGACTCCTTAAAACCTTTGTAAACTATACAAAGAGTCACCTCAAAGGCAAAAGAAAAGAAGTAAATCTTATGGAACACTCTGAGGGATCAACACACCTCTACTCTCTTGACTTTGCTAATGAATTCGGCGAGACCACTCATGAGGAAAACTAAGATCTATGTAGTTACTAAATAATCTCTAGTCTGCCATGAGTAACTTTCACATCTTAAGTTGGTTGTTTTTAGTTATTATATTTTTCAGTTGTTTGCTTTGCAATGTTGTTTTCACAAAAATAATGTATATTTATCTTGTGTTTTTCACAAATGTAACGTATATTTATCCATCGGTCCACGAGCATGCAAGAAGAAAACAAAATTTTTCTTATTTCCGTCCGATCTAATCATTCTGTAACAAACACGTTTTTAATCTTTTTAATTAGGTTTTTGAGTTAGTTATTAAACATTTTTTATTTCATTAATTTCTGAGACCAGACTTTAGCAATCATTCTTGTAAGATTTGGGAGAATATTTCATCTTCTACACTGTGGATAAGAATTCTGAACCCTTTTTGATATTTAATAACGATTCATTATGTTTTCTTTCAATTTGATTGCTTGTTTCCTTTCTAGTCATGGGCCTAAAGTCCATATCCAAAATCCAAAGCCAAATCAGAACCGATTCAACCAAACCATTTAGACTTCAGATGTATCCAAATAACAGAATGGTTTTTGATTATAAGTTATTTTGGGTTAGGTTAATAACCGAACCCAAACCAAACCCAAAATATAACCAAAATTGTAGGGCATAATTTCCATACCCAAACCAAACCTATCCAACCAAACAATTTAGACTTAAAACTATTTATAAACATGTTTTTTGGATGAAATAACCAAGCCGAAAACGAATCCATTGATATTATGCAACTCCAAAACCGAACTGAACCCAAACCAAATCTGAACCAAACCTGAACTAAACTTTTACAATAACTGAATGGATCTTAAACCATAAAGCCAAAAAAACCGAAAATCCAAAGTAACTGAACCGATAAACAATAGGTCCCCCAAATGCCCATGCATATTCCTTTCTATCATGTTCAAGTAGTTTCATAATCAAGTATAGGGTTTTCTAAGGATTTAGGTAATGAATGAATTAGGAACAAACATGGTCTTATCTTAAGTGTTTTCTGTCTATTGCTGAGTTTAATGCTTTGGTTAGCTTGATCATCAAGCTTATGATAATAGGTTGTTTAACTAACCAAAAATGCTTGCTAGAGGCCTAAAATAGCATAGATGAGAGTTAGTCATTAACCAATGAAAGCTGATGTTAAGGCTAACTATGGACCTATCAGACCTAATCCATAATGTATATTTTATCTCTAGGACCAAACGAGAGTTTAGGATTCTAGGTTGCTAGATTTAGTAGTCGACACAACGAGAGTGGGTTTGCTATACATATTCATGTCTGAGTGGAGAATTGTGTCCTGAATAGTTTCTTGAATTGATTGCCTATTTCGTGATGAATTTCCTATGCCTAATGTTTTTATTATTTAATTTATAACCGTTAATCGTTTTTATTTTTTATTCACAAGCATTACTTCTTCTGGATTGTCTTAGTTTGAATTAGACCTAGAAATCGATAGTGCAATACTTGGTCTTCGTGGATTCGATCCCTAAATATGACACTGATTTGTTGTGCATTTGTAGTAGGATTATAAGGTTAAAAATCTGTGATATCAGATCTACTAATTTTGGGTTATTTTATTCTAAAAATTTGAATGGCCAAATGATTGATTTTGCAGATGCATGATACTTATCAGATCCACATAAAGATCAATCACAAACAAGATATGTGTTCACTATTGGAGGGACTACTATATCATAGCGTTCTCAAAAAAGATACTTGTAACCACATCTTAAAATCATGCAGAAATCATTGCACACCATGAAGCATGTAGAGAATGTGTATGACTAAGATCAATAATTCAATGCATTCGATCAAGTAGTGGGCTACAAGTAAATATGGAACCAACAATACTATTTCAAGACAACGCTGCATGTGTTGCTCAGACAAAAGAAGGATATGTTAAAAACGATATAACAAAGGATATTCATCCAAAATTCTTCAATTTTTCCCAAGAGATCGAAAAGAATAAAAAATATCAAACTAAAATATATTCAATCGACTGATAATGTTGCAGATCTATTCACAAAGTCATTGCCCATCCATTTATTCAGAAAATATATCTACAACATTGGAATGCGACGTCTGAGTGATGTGTAAAAATTTGATCTGATCCTCATCATTCAAAGGAGAGTTTCCACTTTTGCACTCTTTTTTTCTTTCTATGGTTCTTTCCGTCGAGTTTTACAAAAAAATATTTTAACGAAACAATGAATAATACATTAATAAATAATTAAGGGAGAATCTTACATATATATATATACTATCCGTCCACATATAATAAATATCTATTTTATACTTTTTTTATTTTACTTTTTCGCCTTTACCTATAAATAAATATTATCACCAGTTTGTGAATATACACATAATAAAAATATAACAAAAAGTACTTGATAATAATAGAAGTGATCCATCTTCTTCTTTGTTTATTTCATTTTACATAACAACTTAGGTAAGTTGTCTTCTCTTTTCAATTAAACAATATAGTAGCGCATATATATAGTTGGGTTTTATAAAAAGTCTGGGTTTTAAACTGATTTGGGCCTTTGGGGTAACTTCTTTGCTAACAAAAAGAAATGGTGAATTATAGATATTGAATATAGTTGATGATGAAACATCGTTTATGTTTTGTACAGATTACCACGCAACCTCTTTTTTTTTCTGTCAACGACAATATTAATATGGGTCACAAAGACTAATTTATTAGTCGAATTCCTACATAAATTTTGTAGGTAATAGAATTTGATTCCTAATTATGCATGTACACCTATTTTTAGTGAACTTTCCACCTGCTATTAAATTAAAGGTCATTTGCCCACACAACCTTATTTAGGAATAAGGATAATCAATCACTTCTTTTTATACATTTCGATAAGAAATATTTTGGTCAATCACAAACAATACCAAAAGAAAATATTATAGCAATAATATTCTGGTGTTCAAGCTTTTGTTGTCTATAAGTGTTTCATCTGACTTCGGATCTTGTATATGTCGTGGCAAATCTAAAACCTTTATTTCCGAGGAGCAAAAAATATAATACAACAATATCTTTGTTTTTTGAATTAATTTTTAATAAAACTTTTAATAAATTTTTTATAAATTTTATAATAGCGTTGGGAATTTCTTGTTATTTATTGTTTTATAACACTTGTTTATCGCTGTGTAATATTTTACTGTAGCATTGTTTCGTTGTTGTAAGATTTATTTTTGTAAAATTTCTTATCTGTTGTAATCATTAGAACTATGACTATAATGATGAGCTATAACTTAGTCTGTGTTGCTAATAGTTCTGGTACGATAAATGAGATTTGTTTGTGCTATTTTTAGGTGATAGTTAACATGTAATCCTTTAAGAATTGAGCAAGACACCAGATAAGAAACTTTTTCATATATATTGACCAAAAGATCATCAATCCATACATGTTTTCATCCAAAAGACTACATTACATCAAAGTCATTCTGATCAAATCAATGTGATTTAGACTATAATTCTTTCATATTTAAATATGTTCCATACTTTTCTAGATTCATCATTGTACAACATAAGTCAGCAGGACTACAAAAGTACAGATTTAATCACTTTGTCTTGTGGCCATATTATAGCTTGTACCTAATGCATCTACCATGTACTCTATCTCAGAACAAGGCTTCCAAATTGCTGCATCTGTGACCTTCACCACATCTACCCAAACCTTAACAACATTTGGTACGAGTGGAACGAAATGAACTTTATGTTTTGGATCATTCGTAGCCCAATGTCTGTCTGCAACAACCTTCTGTTTCCCACTAATATCCATAAGATTGCACCTTTGATTTGCTTTTTGCTTCTTACACTGCAAACATGTATATATTAGTTCCAACAACTGACCAACCTGAAAAAAAAAATTAGTAAGATTATAACATATTAGCAGAGTTCTTCGAACAGGTGATGAAGGTAATACCTTTTTTGCCTTCTTGCCCGTGCTGGTGGAGTTACTACAGCTTTCTCGAGCTGTGTTGATGTTGGTTCCATTTGATGATGCAAAACGATGTATTGGGTAAGTCGTGCAATGATGCAAAATGACATTAAGAAGCTCAAATTCAAGCAAAGTTACAACAATGAGAGGCCTTGTGACTATGAATGTATAGCTGTAAGAACACATTATAAGTTTAAAGTTTCAACAATTACTCACCTAGCATAATTATGAACAGGTGGAGCTCTAATAGCTCAAGTAACCAAAGATCATTGTTTTTTGAATCCATATTTCTTACGGTCATAGAACTGATTAGTTTTAGCCCTCCCAAGATTTATAACCATGTCTATCTTTCTCATGTTGTGTACATGCTTTGCTGCTTTTAAACAACCTTGATCTCTATGAAATTGTTGACCTGCAATATGTTACTTTATTGTATCACACTGATGCATCTCATTCACCAAGAAAATAAATAAACATGATATATCAAGTATAAACACCAGAGAAAAAACCATGTTTAATAAGTAATCTTTTATATCTATGCCTCTGGGTTATATCACATAACAGATTTTTCAACGCAAACTCGTCATTCAGCAGCTAAGTCATAAACAATTAAATCCACATGAATCTAGTTTACATGATATCATAGTTCATAGAAATGGTGCAGAAGAAAAGATTAAGGTAAACAAACATCAGCTTCCTGAGTAAACAACAACCAGATGAATAAAGTCTAATTTTGAAAAATAAATAACTAGGAAAGACTTAATACCACGACACTTAGGTTGTTTTTTACCATTTTGTTTCTCAGAGGAATTTCAACGAACACCTACCAGGCAACAAATATTTTATTCATAGTTCCAATCAAAGAGAAACGTACACATGTAGAAACCTTAAATGATGAAAACGAAAGCTGTTCTTGAGCTAAAGAAATAAGATGGAGCAAAACAAAAAAAATCCAACACATATACTCTAAATATTAAACCCTAAGAATTCAAAGAATTAAGAACAAAGAATTGAAGTCTCAGAAATAGCTATAAGTCTATGACTAACAAATACGCACAATCAATTAGGATCTTATTGTACTATCGTCTAGATCTAATTTTTTCCAGCCAAAAGTTTATCTAAATTTCAAGAAATCAATTTCAGAATCCTGCAAATCTCTTTCAATGAAATCAATCAAAATAATCTGATAATTGAATAAATAAAAGTCAAGAAAATCCCCAAACCTAGCTCTTGCTAATCTCTTTGTTGACGAGTTCAATCGCCTCATCGTGATAATCAAAATCAAACAAGGAATTGTTGTCGTAGTCTTCATCGTAAGTTGTCTCCTCCACTTTCTGATGCTTCGAGGAAGGAAGATCAGATCTTCCTTAGTCATTGGGGATGTCATCTCGATGTACAATCTTAATTTTCTTTAACCTCGCTCAAGCGAGTGAGAGAGGCTCATCGGTCACCATCGTTGATGGATGTCAAAGCTTAAAATCTTTAAAATTATTTTGATTTTGATTTTAATTAAGAAGAAGTGAGAAAGGAAGAGCCAAAGGAATAAAGAGAAAATTAGAACAAAAAGGAGGGAAACATAAAAATATTTGAAGTGTTAGGTTAAGAAAAATTTTGACATAAGAAATTTGGTTTAGGGGGGCATTGGATTAAAAACTAAGCGAGAGTATAATTTTTTCACGACACAAAATATATTATAGCGCTTACAATTTTGTAAACACAATGAAAAAGTTACAGGTAAGCTAATCATAGCACAAACACATAAATCGCTATCTTCTAATGCTATAAAAGCACGATATTCTGGTTGCAAAAATTATAAGGTTAATGAGTTAATTTTAAAGATTTTGTTAATTTCAAAAAGTTAGGTTGAAGAGATGAATAGTGACGAAAAATCTAAAATCTTGAAGGAATATGTATAACAGAGAAAAATGTTTTACAACCATAAACCTACAAAATATTAACAACAAACCTACAAAACATGTAAGTGGTCTTTAGCCTAGTGGCAATTAGTAAGTCCTTTATAGGTAGGCGCACTTACATGTCTCGGGATCGAGTCCCACCGCCTGCGTTATGCAGGAACTTGGCTACTGGGCCGGCCAGTTGTGGCCCAATGTTGACAAAAAAAAAACCTACAAAACATGTGAACTAAGTCGACAATGACAAACCTACAAAACAAAAATTACAAACCTACAAATATGGAAAATAAACTAGTTGTTGAAGGCCCAAAAGTAAACCTACAAGGTGTTAAATACCTACAATGCACAAACACGAAATATAACCAAATTTAACCTACATTACAAGATCCGTAAGACCAAAATGAAGAAGTACTAAAACCTACAATACTTGGAAGAAAACCTACAACATAGAAGAATATTTTACAGCGATAAATCTACAAAAGATAAACATACCTCAAACGAAAAACAAACCTACAAAATAGGAGAAATAATATACATGCAAGACATGAGAGATAAACCTACAATGAAAAACGATATCTTGCAAAGATAAAGCTAAGTCAAAAGAAAAAGTACCAAAACCTACAATACCTGAAAGGAAAACCTACAACATAAAATGATGTTTTTCAGCGATAAACCTACAAAACACTAACAACAAAACTATAAAAGAAAAACCTACATCAAACGAAAAGCACACCTACAAAGCAAGATAAACGATAAACCTACATAATCAACCTTAAAAACATACATATAAGACATACAAAACTAACATTATAGACCCACATAACTGACCATACAAAGCCACATAATTGACTTGTAAACCTACAAAAGAAGGCTAATCTTGTGATATGAAATGAAATAAACCTACAATGCGTTAGTTATAAACCTACACCAAACGTCGCTGACAACTGAAAATAAACCTACCACGAAGACAACAAAAACCTACAAAGTCTGATTAACTAAATCCGGTACACCCTGGAGATAAACCTACAAGGACAATAACACAAACCTACAAAGAAATATGACAAAAATTTACAAAACCAAAATCGTAAATTTACATAGCCACAAATAAGATCTACAAAAGGAGACAAATCTAGTGATTTGAGGTTAATTAAACCTACAATGCGTTATGTATGAACCTACAACAAACGATGATACCAACTCAAAATACACCTATGAGGAAGACGATAAAAATCTACAAAACCAATACAGTAAATCTACATAGCTAGAAATAAAACCTACAGATGGATACAATGTAGTGATTCAAGGTTAATTAAACCTACAACAAATGATTATACCAACTCAAATAAACCAACAAGAATGACTAGCAAAACCAACAATGAAGACTACGAAAACCTACAATGAATGATGAACTAAATCGAGAACACATGGGATACAAATCTACAAACCGAAAGCGTGGACCCAGATTTCCACAAACCTACAAAGAATAACACACAAAGCTACAAAACAGGAACTATAAATCTACAACGCTTCAACATTAAACCTATATTCAACAAGAAATGACTCGTCGAAGTTCGACAGCAAAACCTACAAAAGCTGTTACAAAAACCTAAAAAACACATTCATAAATCGACATGAGATGATAACTAAACCTACAAAATATGAGAAACTAACACTTACAAACAAGACTTTTAAAACTTACATAACTGGATAAATAAACCTACTTAATTAGATACATGAACCTATATGCACCAAAAAAATTTTTCGTTTTCCGCACGCTTACATGGAACTATTGCTAATAGCAGTTTCATAAATTTTTTTTTTCAAAAGAAGCAAAGGTAAAACTACCTTATTTCAGATCGAAAGACTAGATTTACAAACTATATCATTTTAGAAATTAATCATATCTGGAATATCTTAGTGATTCATTCTAAATATAATGATTTTTATGTAAAAAGTTTAACTACTTGGTGACCTTTATATAAACATGAAGATAAATTTTTTTTCAGAAAATTGTTTACGAGATAAAATATAAAAAGCTATCTTTTCACAAATGAATTATTACGATATAGTAATTTATGTCGTTGAGTATTAACTAATCAATATTTGTTTATGTTTATTTGTAGCTTTCAATTTCGGTTAAAGTATCATTGAGAGTAATTTACTTTGAAATATGAGATTATAATAACTTTTGTGGTGGCAGAGCACCCTTGCAGCTGTCTCCACTCTCTTTAACCTGCATTAGTCCATCAGTCCATGTATATGTCTATCCTCTGTTTAATAATATATCTAGCGGAAGGAAAAAAATAAAAAATCAATCTGTTTCTGTAATAAGTTAAGGAACTATCAAGAAAAATCGAAATAAGGCAAAAAGATAAAAATATTATCCATCTACGGAACTGAATGAGTTATGTGTTAACAATTAAGTATGTTCATGCTTGTGTGGACGTGTAATGAAATATTTGGGTAGACAACAAGTTACGAAGTACGTGTAAGAAACACGTGACCGTTTGTCAGAACCGTAGACACGTCTTCTTCCTAGATTATCTCATTGCTTGCTGATAATTTAATAAATCATCATTTTCTCCATCGATAAAAACAACATAAATGGTCGGTGCTTTTTTCTAGATATACGAAACTATTTAAACCAGATTAAGAATGACACTGCGTTTTAAAAAACTGGAACCAATGGTCCATTGGTAAGGAAATAAACACAAGGAAAGAAAGATGGAAGAAGGTGTTCCAGAAGCAGAGAACCTCATGCGTCCAAAAGCTGTCGTAGAAAAGAACGAACAGGAGCAAAAGCAAGAAGAAGAAAGTGGAGCTAATGGTGGGATTTTGAAGGTTATAATGTCCAACTTTATGAGTGACACAACGTCAGAAGACGGTAAATCTGGTGATGAAAACATTCAGAGATTGGAATATGAAGATGAAAATGAGAAGAAAAAAGATAGCTCAAGTGGTGGAATCTTAGACAAAATTATTTCTCATTTACCAGGTATGTACGCTTGAATTTCATTGTCCAAGTAATCGTGAGCTTGCAAAACATTCTCGGTCAAGAGACTGTTCACTTCATTACTTTTTGATGGAACTTCTAGTTTGTTTGGTGGTCGGGTACAGTTTGAGGTAAAGAATAAAACCGTCGATACTAAGTTTGTTTTCTGCCAGAAATTATATAGTTAGCAGAAAATCAAATAATTGCTGTTTTATTTATTAGAAGATTAAGAATTCGGGCTAGTTATCCATACTCTGTTCCGGTATTAATTGGCTTTGATCCTCTCCCGGATCACCAAAAACACGGCTAGATCAAGATAGAGACAAATAGTGTTAAGGTTAGATGTAATGGCGTAACTATTGAACACATTTTGGAGTTTTAAAAAGATTTTATTATTAATCAACTTGGTTTTTAATTACTTTCTTTTTTAATCCATTAAAGCAGAAGACGCAGTTCCAACCACAGACGAGGCAGCCATTCTGATCCATTCTGCCATCGACTGAAGAAGACTTCAACGACAACTCTCTTTTATTCTTTTTGTTGTTTGGTCTTTGTGAGTTAAAAATTGGTCTTCACGAGACTATTTTTTTGCGTGTGTGTTTGTAAATCTGAAAAGTCTTCTCCAGACGGAGCGATGGTCGAAACAATCTCCTTTAAAGAGAAAAAAGCAGAACAATTTATCTCTGTAACAGCTCTGCCTGTTACGTTTATTACTTTCTATCATTCGTTTTGGTTATGTTGTTTCCTTTTTGGTTATTTCCGGCTTTGTTACATTTATGAGCCGGTTATCTCTTACGATATGTATTAAACTCCTCTCAACTCTGTGTGGAAGTTTTGAGAATCATTATATAAAAACTCTTCTTGTAATGCGTTTACTGCGAGGATGACAGAGGTAAAAGATATGTTATTGGAACTCTTCCCTCGAGATCCTAATAAACAGCCCAGGAATCCTTGGAAATATCAACTCGTTGTTCAGAATCCCCAACCTCATGCTGTAACATACGATGCTCCTTCAGCTTCTACAAATGGGATTCACCATAAAAAGGTAGGGTTCCTCTCTTCGATGGAACTGTTCTGCGTGATTGTCTACTGTTGCGAACAGTTTTTCAGAGTTGGATAACATTCATCATCATGTCCGTGAAACTTGCTTCGATGCATTTGAGAGGCAGAGCACTCCAATGGCATCACGTTACATGACGAATAGATATGGTCATTATCCAACTTGGGGAGAAAATACTATGGCCATATCTAAACGTTTCGGAACTGCTTATGATGATCCTATGGCTGAACTCATCATAGTGGGGGAAGGTGATGATTTAGTAGATGTTTTCTTGGACCATTTTAAGAACGGTTTAATCCGCTAGTCACTTCCGGAAAACTTGTAAGCATATTTTTGGACCAACGCCTAAAATGCTCTTAGTTGGACTAGTATAACCAATTCTACTTTCCCCATAATCTAAGAGCAACATTATCAATGAGATACTCAAAAATGAGTATCTTATCAATATTTTAGTTAAAAATTTGTGCACGTAGAAGGAAATTCAATGAAACCCAACTAAAATATAACACATAGAAGGAGAGTTTCTCAATTTTTTGGATAGTTTCTTAATTAAGAAACTCTTCTAATCCTCTCTCCTCCTTTCTTGTTTTTTTATTATTATAAAAAGTTAAGAAACTTTCAAAATCTTCCCAATAATGATGGTCTAATACACTTTCTATACTCTCTTTATTTATTCTATATCCTTTTTACCCTTGTTGATTATACAATTTGTATCCACTCCGTCGGACCCACTTGTTTTTAGTTTTTCTTTTTAAAACAAATAACAATTAAAATTAGAAACTAAAATTCAATCAATTAGTGGTTAACCGGTTTGTTTTTCGTTCCTCAATTATGACGGACGATTCGGTACATACATCCACGATTTGGTACATTCGATTAGTGTATTTTGAATTTTATCATCAAAATTCTATTGGTTGTGTAATATATTTATTGGTTCAATTAAAAATCAGTTGGTTCAATAGTCGATGTTGGTTCATGATATCATAGGATTTTGACACCAGTATACATACAATTTCATCGGTATTCTTTGGTTTAATAATATAATTAGTTGGTTAAATAAAATTTTAGCGGTTCAATATCATAATTTGTTAATTCAAAATTTTTTTATCGATTTTCTAACATAATTTATTAGTATTATTGGTTAACAATATCATAAATCATTACTTTCACATATATTTGAAGTTGATTCACTATATTATAAGATATAAACAAGTATAATACATTAGTTTACACCTGTTTATGTTGCTTGCTTGGTTTAATGAATTGTTGGTTCACCATAATATCATTAGGTTCAATATAATTGGTTCATTACATATTAAATCATGAAATTAATTGAAACTAAGTTATCTACAAATATTTATATAGAGAAATAGGATCTATGTTACACTTTGCTAGTAAAAGATATTGATAAACTATGATGTATTTGGTAGTGATATTCATATAATATGGTCAAAGTTGTATAATTGTGTAAATGTAAGAAATACATATATGTAATCATCTAAGGAATTATAAAATTTCATATATTATCTGGTTCAACTAGTTTTCATAAATTTTATATCGGTTAAACTACTAATTACTGATTTAAGGTCAAAATATAATAATTTGTATTTTGGCACAACTAAATAAGATGAGGTATAACTATGTTTTGGAGAACCACTTTTATTTACAGAACAACGCCTGATCTGTGCATAAAGTGAAACAAGAGAAGAATCGCGTGTCTTCTTCTTCGATTTCTCTAGCCAGAAGAAGAGACTCGACTTTCTCTGCATTTTCTTTGTCATCTTCTCTCACCGGGGGAAACTCGACTTTCTCTGCATCTTCTTATACATCATGTCTCGCCGTAGGAGGAGGAAACAACCACACAACCCAACTCGATACTTTAGATGGTCTCGATACTTCTTGGGGTTAAATGAGTCCGCCGATATCTCATTTGCTGAGGACGAGATGACGAAGATGAAGCTTCTTGTTGATCTCTGATTCTTAATTTAGAAACAAAGAAGCTGATATTGTATGAGGAAGATACAAAATTTGATTCCATAGCTGGTTCAAGAAATTCTCTGCAGATCTCTTGAAGCGCCTCTGCAATTATTTTTTGTTAAAAACCTTATTGTTTTTGTCCCAATGCCTCTACAATTTCATAAAACCATTCACAATTTTTTTCCGATTGGACAAATCCGTGGCTCTATGACTCTGATTTAAGGATACATTAAGAGAATTGGAATCCGAGTGAAAGGAAAACTAAATGATAGAATCAAAATGCGTGAAAGAGAAAGAAATGGAAAAGAAATTGACGAATATGAAATCTCAAAAGTTTGAAGAATATCCTATCGAACGAAAAACTTGTGGTTTAATATATAGTGAGAAGAAGACAAAATCGTTTCCGAGAGAAACGAAGAAAAAATAATTTTTTTAGGAATTAGGTTAGGGTGATTTACTCAAATGGTTCATAATATATGAGATATTACTCAACTAGTGTGTAATTATTGAAAGTTACTTAAATGGTTCATAATTTACTAGAATAGTGTCATATTTTATTTTAAATACCATTTTACCCTTTTGTTGTTTGTAAAAAAAGTAATTACGAAAAGGCCATTAATGAAAACTGCCACATCATCAAATCGCTAATTTAAAGTCCATCAAACTAAACGAGGTCATGTGTAGTGACTTTACATGAGAAGGTAGACTTTGTGAAATGTAAACTATCCTTTGTAGTAGACTTTGATAGCCTTCATGGTAGGTTTTGATTTGTGTTAACAATCCTTTGTAGTAGACTTTAAAGTCTACATTTTCAGGCGGAAAATGTACGTGTAGTGGACTTTAAATCCTAGTGTAGTAGACTTTGTTTTGTGTCAACAATCCTTTTTAGTAGACTTAAAAGTCTAGATTTTGAGGCGGAAAATATACGTATTGTAGACTTTAAATCCTAGTGTAGTAGACTTTGTTTTGTGTTAACATTCCTTTGTAGTAGACTTTAAAGTCTAGATTTTTAGACAGAAAATGTAAGTGTAGTAGACATTAAATCCTAGTGTAGTAGACTTTGTTTTGTGTTAACAAGCTTTTGTAGTAGACATTAAAGTCTAGATTTTGAGGCGGAAAATCTACGTGTAGTAGACTTTAAATCCTAGTGTAGTAGACTTTAAAGTCTACATTTTCAGGCAGAAAATGTACGTGTAGTGGACTTTAAAACCTAGTGTAGTAGACTTTGTTTTGTGTTAACAATCTTTTGTAGTAGACTTTAAAGTCTAGATTTTTAGGTGGAAAATCTACGTGTAGTAGACTTTAAATCCTAGTGTAGTAGACTTT
>OVBA01000428.1:0-67659 GCA_900406435.1 Lepidium aucheri
ATAGAGTGTTCATGTAGTTGCATTTACTTAGAATTGTCTTAGGTTGCATTCCTTTAGGACTCATGCATCCGACCTTGTTATGTGGGAATAATCTTGATGATAGGCAAATCTTGATAGGTTAAGCTAGTAACCATTGTGAATGCTCTTGATTGGTAGATAGCTNTCTAGAGCCTAGAGATGCATCAATAGCTTCCTTCTCTTTGTTTAGCATGATCCTAAAAGTGTGTGCTTGGTAAAACCCTCTCAAAAGTTAAGCGAAAAATTAAGCTGCCCGCAAAGAATTTAAGCCGAGTAAGTGATAAAGGTGAAGCGACTAGAAGGATGTGCAAACCCGCAACCTTTCACATCCGTTTATATCCGCTAACTTACTCCATATGCTGGTTGGTGGAGTAAATTGGGAAGATACGTAAACCCGTAGCTTTTCATGTTTGTGTAAGCCAACTTCGGAAAAGCCAAAAGTGCTCATAAAAAGAAGAAGAAAAAAAAAGAAAAAAAAAGAAAAAAAAAAGAAAAAAAAACTAATAAACGGGCGGTAAAATTTTAATGAGAGGGAACCATTTAAGTTGAAAAATGGTCATGCTAAGATTAGGGAAGTCAAAACATGTACTTCTTGATCTCAAGTCTCTTTTGAGGACCACACCAATAAGAAATAAGGAGTTAGACTTGTACCTTTAGAGACCAGCTTAGGTGATAGGAATCCATAGGTTGTATGCTATGTTTAAGGATTATTATATTGCGGTTTGCAAAATGATAGAGCCCATATGTGGATTACAGTTTGGCTTAAGCAAGTTGTTTGTTAGACAAGATGTTCCTACTTTGTGTGTTCAGCTTTTCCACCTTAGGTCATTGCACTTGCTTGAGGCCAAGCAAGATCTAAGTTTGGGAGAGCTGATGTGTGTGATTTTTGATGGTTTTAGAGTCTTATTTTAGGTTGTTTTGCATCCGTTTAGCTAGAATTTCTGAGCACTTAGGTCCATTTAGGTTAGTTTTGCACTTTTTGCATTTGCATTTGGAGTTTTGGAATTTATCTAGGAAAAAGAGCAGAAAAGGAGCTAAAAATGGAGCTAAGGATGATTGGATCAGCAGCTAGGAAAAAGAAGTCATCCAAACTCGGATCACTACCTCGCGGATCGCAAGCGAGGACTGCTCGGAACGCTCAGGAAAGGACGCCTCAGTCACCAGCTTCAACCTATCTGTTGCAAGGAGAAACAAACCCATTACACTCGGACCATTCACTCGGCGTCAACCCCTAAGGGCGAAGTTCAGAACCACTCCTTGGTGCCAAGCTCGCGCAAGGACTCCGAGAACAAGATTTCTGGTTGNCTGACCAATTTAGGTCGGTTTGACCAT
The DNA here is from genome assembly GCA_900406435.1 of Lepidium aucheri. Taxonomy (NCBI): domain Eukaryota; kingdom Viridiplantae; phylum Streptophyta; class Magnoliopsida; order Brassicales; family Brassicaceae; genus Lepidium; species Lepidium aucheri. The sequence continues at coordinate 1,351 of OVBA01000428.1, forward strand.
TAGGGTACTTAAAAGAACTCTCTCTATATTTTCGTTGTTCAGAACCACTCATTTGAAAATGACCCTATAAATACCCTTTAATCTCTATCTTAGCATTTTATCTAATGTTTTAGCTGAAAAACTCTCTCTATATTTTCGTTGTTGCTTTCTTTTAAGTTTAAGGTACGTTGCTGATTCCGATTTATGCTTTAATGAATTAAGTTTGATTTGATCTTTATCTTTTGCTTTATGTTCTTTATTTTATTGCTGTTTATATTTATGCTAATGAGATCTCCATTGATCCTCCACTCTCAAGCTATGAGAAGTGAGTAGATCCTTGTGGATATCGAGGATAGGGAGATTGGAGGTGAACTCACCGATCCACTCGTCTTGCGAACAATGATCTGATCCAATCTCTTCTCACATGGCCGAGCTTAAGGCCGATCTCTCCCTGATCAAGAGAGATCTAATTTGGGCTGAAACCTAAAGCTAGCACTAAACGAATCGGAGACCAAGTGTCATGTGGGTGATGGTTTGATCCAACGAGGAGAGATCTAGTATTGTGGATCGGGTATTAGATGTTTTGGGCTGAACTTTAAGCTTTTGATTTGGCATGATCGTGGCTAGTGTCGTAATGGATCAGGCAGATTTGGAAAAGGGTCTTCACCATGAGAATGGGTTGATCTAGCTTATCCAGGTCTAGGGATCGCCTTATATAGCTTGGCGAGGTCGGATCGGCGAGTTTACCGCCGATCAATCACCTCTTATCCTCTAGATTCATGTTTCTTATCTTAGATTTATCTATTGTCATCATCTTCCTCTGTTATTTGATCATTTCTCTGTTTTTGCAGTTTGGTTCTATTTTTATTTTGTCTTGTAGCTTATTTTGTCATATTGGCTAGATTGGAAGCTTTCATGAAAACATAGCCTATCTTTGTGACAAATTGATAGGTTGCCTGGACTAGGATTTAGTATTAGGTAGATTGTTTGCAAGTAACTACTGAGTATTGGTTCGACATCCACTTACTTATCACTATGCTTCAATGATTTGATTTCATAGGTCAAAAACCTTGTTATCAAGACCGCTACAATCCGGGACAGAATGTTCTCCTCCAATGCTGTTTGAATAAAGAAGAGTGCCTTAGCATCCTTCTTTCTGTTTTCCCGTAGCTACTGATCGGGAACCTCAAGATTCGCATCCGTGAATCCATTCTCCACCAAGTCCCAAAGCTCTTGAGACCTAAACAAAGTCTTCATCTTAAGACTCCATAGGTGATACTTCTCACCCTTGAATAAGGGAACCAAAGCCTACTGGTTTGATCCATTACCCGCCATCACTCACTCTTTTTTTTTTTTGCTCACAAACGAAACCCAAAACTATAACCTAAGCTCTGATACCACAATGTTGGAAACTAAGTTAGATAAATAGAGATTTGCTACTCTATATTTTGATCAATGAATAAGATAAGAAGAGGCAAAAATATACTGAATAATACTCTCATTGATAAAGAAAACAAACTCCAAAGTGCTTGGCATATATAGCCATACATCATGAACTGAAAAGACAAAAAATATAACTGAAAAATAAATGACAAAACATGGTAATAATTATGGTGTTATCAATGACCAAGTCAATAATAGCCCATTATCACAATTATTGCTAACAAAGTAACATACGTATGTTTTTTGTTTGAATCATTTACTAAAATTGTGCAACTTAACAAGCTGATGTCTCTTCTTTGCTATGAAAAAGATTGATATATGCTTTTTTATATCAAGATATCAAACAATGGACCTTTGAGCAACACTTTGGCGAAGCTATTTTCATACATGCAGGTTGTCCTCACCAAGTGAGGAATAGATAGGTAAGCAACCAGTTAAATTCCTCTTTGGTCAACCATTTTATTCATTTGAAACCATAGTGACCCTAAAACTCAGACTATTTCCAACGTTGCGTAAAGGTGGCACTAGACTTTTTGGCTCCTGAGAGCGTTAAAGAATGTCTTAGACTAACATAGGAGTTTTGGAGGTTACCATAAGACCACTTATCTAGCGAGGATAAATTGGACGTACACCATGATTTATTAATGTTTGAATGTTATGAATTATATCAGAACTAAAGCACTTTTAAAGCTTACTTTAACCTTAACCTCTTTTCACTATTGTTCTCACTCAAATGCAACTTAAGAAAATAGCGAAGCATGCTGCGAGTGCAGCCATAAGAGAGACAAAAGTGAAGATCCGTTGTATTAAAGATATGTGAGAGACTACATGAACACAAGTGTCACGTGATCGATTTAACAAAAATCATGTGAGAGGCACACGAAGACTTGGAGAGGAAGACTTGAGTTTGTTAGAAAATATTTTGAAGATCTTATCAAGAGGGGAAAAAAGGAAAATATCATTTTTGATTAGGAGAAATCATGAGGGGTTTGAGGGAAATGAATATTGGTCTCTTGTGCCTATAAAAGAGAGGCAATTGTAAACCTAATTCTCGAAGAACTTAGGGAGAATTTTTAGAGAGATTAGTGAATTGTTTAGGTTATCGATAGATGATTGTTTTAGGTTGGTTTCTAGGGTAGAGTAATAAAAACAAGTGTTTGTCTTTTGAAAAAAGAAAACATTGAATTAAACAAGTCTGTTGGTTAGGTTTAGAATAGATTTAGGTTGGTTTCTCGAGTAGAGTAATCCCAACGAGAATAATTCTTTTGTAAGAAAAGATTATTGCTTAATAAATCGTATTTCAAAGTGACCTAGCCTTTTGTGTCAATTTCAAAGTTCTGTTGCTTGAGTAGTTTGTTAATTAACACTAACAATTAGCATCAGAACGGGTCACCGCATAACATTTGCTATTATTTACAGGTGTTAGATCCTAAGGGCGAGATGGACAATTCATAGCAACAATTGTTTGTAGTTTCAAAAACTCTTAAGCTTGATCCAGATAACTATGGACACTGGAAAGTACATATAACTCAGCATATTCAGGGAATTGATTCAGATGCTTTGTTTGCAGTTGAAGAAGGTTGAGAACATCCAACCATTAAAGATGAAAACGGTGATTTTGTGCCGAAGCCAAGGAAACAGTGGACTGCTGAGGAGAAATCGCATGCTAAATGGAATTACAAAGCATTGATCAGTTATTTTCAACTCTCTGCACAACAATCAATTCAAGAGAGTTTAGGGTTATAAAAGTGCAAAAGAAGCATGGGATATCTTTGAAGTAAAATTTGAAGATACTAGTAATGTGAAAAGAACTCAGATAGACATCTTGGCTTCACGATTCAAGAAACTGACTATGGGTGAAGATGAGTCGGTTAAAGAATTCGGCAATAAGCTATCAGCTCTAGCACACAAAGCCCTAATCTTGGGGAAAACATATAAGGACAAGAAATTGGTCAAAAAATTCTTAAGATGTCTTCCAACTAAGTTTCATGGTCATCGATCAGCACTCGAAGTATCTCAGAACTCTGACACAATGAAATATCTTCAGGGTGTTGGTATGATGCAAGCGTATGAGCTTCAGATAACTCCAAAGGAAGAGACAACCAAAGGTAAGAGTATTGCACTTGTATCTGAAAATCAACTCTTATAAAGGAGTCAGTTAAAAAACTTGAAGAGCAAGTGGGGTTATTTGTGAAAAAATACCTTCACAAAGCAGAAAGAGGGAAAAGAAATGAATATCAGGTGCTTGCAAAACTAGAAGCTGATAAAGAAAGCTACAAAGCTAACAAGCAGTGTCTTGAATGTCAAAGCTACAGACACTTTAAATCTGAATGTCCATCAGCCAAGAGGAAGATGACTATATAATGCTACAAATGTAAAGGATATGAACATACTAAGAACAAATGTGTGTCCAAATTGAGTGGAAAATCAGCAATCATAACTCTGAATTATAGTGACACTCACAGTGATGAGGATGATAACATTCTGAACCACTTTGTAGCTCATTTTGGCAATATGGAAATGGATGACAACGAGAAAGAAGTAGACCTTATTCATGAAGGTCAGAAGGTCGTGAGAATCAGATTTCTGCTGAACACCAACGAACTGATACATACGATTCAGAATCTGATGATGATTTTGATATGACTCCAGAAGATCAAATGGGCATGTTGGTGACTTCTTGGGTTAAAATTCAAGATGAAAATAAACGTTTGATGGTACAAACACAGGTCGCTGAAGAAAAGCTGCAACAAGCTGAAAATGAACATAAAGACGTCAAAGCTAAGAATGCTAATCTAGAAAGTAGATTGTTTAATCAAATGAAGCATTTCAAGATGCTATCCAAAGGAACAAATGATCTTGACTATCTATTGATAGTTGGAAGGACAAAGAATGCAAGTTCTGTTTTGGGTTATAAAGGAAAGGAATCCGCAGAGATGAAGTTTGTGAAAGCTACAGGTACATCGGAGAATGTAGATCAACTCAAACATTTACATTAAGAGGAGAAAAACAGCATCAACATCAACGACAATGAGCTGGTCTAGAGTGGAAAACTGAGAAGACTCAGTATTAAGGATCGAATTGGGGTTATCAAGTTGTGTGTTGGTACTGTGGAAAGAAAGGGCATATGAGATATTAATGCTACAAGCTTCAGTCTAGGGTCCAAAAAATTTGGGGTCAACAACAGAAGGAAGTATTATACAAAAGACAGAAGTCAGGAAAAACAGATCTAGAAGTCTACAAAGAATAAGTTTAAGTCTGATATTTTAACTCTCGATGGATCCACATGTATGATTGTGGGGGAGAGACTTTCGAGGGGAAGCATTACTGCAAGAAAATCGTGCATATCAGGAAGCTGATTTAGAACAGGAGCATGATTGCTCAGGATGCAGAACAAGAATCTGATTGTTAGAGATGGAGAATATGAAAGTGATCTCGATTGCTTGAGAACGCAAGTGTCACGTGATTGATTTAATGAAAATCATGTGAGAGGCACACACAGACTTGGAAAGAAAGACTTGAGTTTATTAGAGAATATTTGGAAAATCTTATAAAGAAGGAAAAAAGTCACACAAAGTTTTGTTGCTTGAATACAAACTTAAACGAATACAATTCTAAAAACCTAAAAGAAAATGAGTTTAAAAACCAAAATGAGCATAAGGTTAAAACCCTAAATCACACGGTTTTAAAACTCTAAATGAACGCAATTCTAAAGACTTAAATAAATACAAGACTAATAACATAAATGAATTATAAGTCTAAAAAACTAAATGACATGAGTATAAAATATTTAATGTATCAGAAACTAAATAAATAAATATTAAAAAATTTATTTTGTGTACATCATCAGTCATCATTATAAATTGATATTTAGTATATTAAGTATATAAAATTAAGAAATTTAAATATATAAATCAAACCATTAAACCATGAAATAAACAAAAAAAATCAAATATCACATATAAATATTATAAATATATAAAAATATTGTAAATGCATATTGATATTCTAAAAAAAGAATTCTGTGCACCGCACCGGTAATCATCTGGTATATTTAATATTTTGTATACTTGATACTTTTTTTTGTCAACAAGTAAATATTAGATCGACAACAAGACCCGATCCATAGCCTAAGTTCTCCAAATGGAGGAGGATGAGATTTGAACCCACAACCTCATGTCTAACCGAATCAGGAGCAAGACAATTGGACCACCTGTTTCTTGGCTATACTTGATACTATCTAAAATGTTAAAACTAAATTTTATGTTTTTAAAATCAAACTTAGAACATTAAATTTCATTTTGTATTTTCACAAAACTTGTTTTATTTATATGTTAAGTGTATATATGTTTTCAATAGTTTTGTTTTAATATTGAGATCGACTTTGTTGTTATCTTGCGAAACGAAAAGATAATGCTTGTATAAATATATTTGCTATTAACTTTTATTGAACTACAATGCCATAATTAAGATTGTGCTTGTATTAAAATATTTCCATATTGTAAAGAATCGAATTCTCCGATTACACTTAGGGGCTGCTTAGTAAGGCTGTAACTTTTGTTTTTTGGATGTAGAATTTAGGTTGTAGGTTTTTTAGCAGTAACTGAAGATTTGAGTGCTGTAGAAATTTTCCAAAACTAAAATATAAATGTTATGGGTTTTTGGTTTTGTAAAGTCAAAAAATTGCTCTACAAAGTAAGAAAGGAAACAATACTCTGGATTTAGAAATTATGTGTAAAGGTTGATTGGTAAAGATTAAATGCTCTCATAAAAATATGACTTTCGACAAATTCCAGAGCAAAGCCTGATTATAAAAACTTAAGTACTCTAAAAATATTTTGACTCTCTCTTTATCTCTATTACAAACTACCAAAGATTTTTTTTAAAAAAAACAAGAAGAAAAAGAAAGTACAAAAAGAGAAGAAGAATACTTGTCTAAAACCTCTCTCGCTTGTTATTAATGCCTAATTCATAACGCAGTTAACATTTTCTTATAAAATTCAATCTTTTAGTTCATATCTATTTCAGATCTTCCTCTGTTTTCGTTGATGAAGATGGTAGAAATGATAATTTTTTAAGCGACTTCCTTAACCGATAAAATGTGAGACCAAACCAGACTCATTTATGCTGGTTCATACAGTTTAAACAAATGAAATTATTGGATTATTAGATTAAGATTGGTTTCAGATCCCGATTTCAATTCTTTTTGGTTTAGCTTAGACCATGTTCTGGTTATCTCATTTCATTTAGTTAGTTCCGTTTGTCTTTCTTATAAGAGCAAACGATTTCTCTGTAAACAGACTAAGTCACTCATTCTTCAATCTAATGGAATACAAGCGTTCTTTCTCTCTTATTCTTTCTCTTCAATTTTATCTCTTACATTCATGTTTGTAATATGGTATCAGAGCCGCTGAATCCAAATTCAGCCAGTTCAATCTTATCTTCTTTTCACGATTCTTTCTTTTAATCATCTCTCTTTCTTTTTTCTTCTGGTTATTCCGCCAGAGAAATCTGCAAAATTGATTTCAGGTTATTCCGCCTGCAACTTCATTTACTCAGTTTCTTTTCTTCTTTTGGCTATACAACCAAAATCGATTCATAATGGTCACCGTTCGACGAACATCCAAAAGATTAGGTCGCGCTTCTAGTTCTTCAGCTACAAAGCCACCGAAATCAAACAAAACGGAGTCCTCCGAACTCAATCAAACCCAGCAATCAAAGAATCATGTTACTGGTAACAACACACCTTTTGGAGAATCAAATTTGGATCTTCAACAACCGAATCAAGAAGATTTCAGTTTTAATGGAGTCCAAAATTCTCCTTATTACCTCACCAGTTCAGATAACCCAGGTACTTTGCTAATCTTTGAGACTCTAGATGGGACAAATTATAATACCTGGAGTATTGCGATTACAATTGCTTTGGAAGCAAAGAACAAGCTTGTGTTTATTGATGGTTCTTTGCCAAGACCATTCCCTTCTCACCCGCACTACAACATGTGGTCAAGATGCAACAACATGGTGAAGTCTTGGATTTTCAATTATGTGAATAAACAGATTTATGATAGTATTCTTAGGTTCAATGATGCTTCAGAAATTTGGAAGAATCTAATGAACAGGTTTCACATAACAAATTTGCTAAGATCCTATCAGTTAACGCAGCAAATTTGGGCATTGCAACAAGGCTCCCTCGATCTCTCTACCTACTACACCAAGTTGACGACATTATGGGACGACCTTGATGGAATAGAAATCGTTAAAACCTGTAATCACTGTGAATGTTGCAAAGCAAATGCAACTAAAGCTGATCATACCAAAATTGTCAAATTATTGGCGGGTCTGAATGATTCATACTCAAATGCAAGAGGTAACATCATCATGAAAAAGACCATTCCAAGTTTGTTCGAAGTTTACAATCTTTTGGACCAAGATCACAGCCAGAGGAACATTGCTCCAATGCCACCTGCCACAGCCTTTCAAGTCGCAGATGCAACTACTAACACAGGTTCTATGAATGCTACCTATGGTAATCAGAAAATTCAGAGGCCTATTTGCTCTCGTTGTGGGTACACATGTCACACTATTGAAAAGTGTTATAAAATACATGGGTACCACCTGGCTTCAAACATAAGACTAAGAATGCACCAGTCAAACCTACGGTAGCACAGCTGACATTAACAGATGGAAATTCAACAGAAAATCCTATGACTGGAATGTTGAAGACTTTGTCCAAAGATCAGATTAAAGGGGTCATTGCCTACTTCAACGAAAAACTCTCTATGTCTTCTTCTCAAGCTTCAGCCCCTTCGACTCTAGGAGGATCAATAACTGCATTGCCTGGTATGTCTTTCTCAAAATCAACTTTGTCTTTTGTTGCAGCCTTGACAACAACGGGTACGGTTTTGTCTGTTGTTTCATGGATAATAGATAGTGGAGCAAGTCATCACCTTTCTCATGATAGAAACTTATTTACTCACATGTCCACTTTGTTAGCAAAGACTATCACTTTGCCTATAGGTTTTGACATAAAGGTAGAAGGAATAGGAGAGATTAAAATCAATGGTTATCTTGTTCTTCGCAATGTTCTGTTTATTCCTAGTTTTAGGCTCAATCTCCTAAGTGTAAGCAGCATCACAAAAGACTTGAACTGCCGAGTGGTGTTTGATCAAGTGTCTTGCATGATCCAGGAGCCTATGAAGGGAGTGATGATTGGTCAAGCTGAACAAATTGCAAACCTATATGTCTTGGACAATGCTTCATTCACCTGCAATGCGGTTCATCAAAATTCTTTCTCTCTTAACTCTGTAATAGATACAACCTTGTGGCATAATACACTAGGTCATCCTTCTTCTACTAGAATTGATACTATAATTTCTGTTTTAGGAATGAAAAAGTCCTGTTAGTTCCTTTCACTGTAACGTTTGTCCTTTGGTAAAACAGAAAAAGTTACCTTACATCTCTTTGAATAAAATGTGTGCAAATGCTCTTGATCTTCTTCACATAGACATTTGGGGTCCTTTTTCTGTTGAAACTGTGGATGGTTATAAATATTTTCTCACCATTGTTGATCATCATTCCCGTCTTACTTGGGTTTACTTACTAAAATCTAAAAGTGACGTTCTTCAAGTTTTTCCAGATCATCTAACCATGATAGAGAATCAATACGAAACTGTTGTTAAAGGCGTTCGTTCAGACAATGCTTCTGAGCTTTGGTTTGACAAACTCTATCGGGAAAAAAGCATAACAGCCTATCATTCGTGTCCTGAAACACCAGAGCAGAATTCTGTTGTCGAACGCAAACACCAACACATATTAAATGTCGCTCGGTCATTGATGTTCCAAAGCAAGATCCCTCTTCAACACTTGGGAGATTGCATTTTAATTGCAGTTTTCTTAATAAACATGTTACCAACACCTTTTTTAAATAAAAAATCTCCGTTTCAAGTTCTCACCTCTAAATTTCCAGAATATAGTAGTTTTCGGGTCTTTGGATGCCTTTGTTACACTACAACTTCGGGAAAACAAAGACACAAGTTTCAGCCTAGATCAAAGGCTTGCGTTTTTCTTAGTTATCCTGTAGGTTACAAAGGCTAGAAGGTGATGGATCTGAAGAAAAATGTTGGTCATATAAGTCGAAATGTAGTATTCTACGAAGACATCTTTCCTTTCAAAGATGAGCAGGTACTTCTTCTTCGTCAGATTTCTTTTCACAAACTTTACAGGTACCTGAAGAATACAACAAGTCCATACAGAGAGAGTGTCATGGAGCTACAACGCATGCATATACAGCTATTGCCAGTGCCCCTACTACTCAACCATCAGTTGAAGAAGACTCCGTAACAAGGACCAAAAGACACGGAAAAGCACCAGCTTATCTACAAGATTATTATTGCAATAATACACATACTGAGATCCTTTATTCCTTAGTTGAATATTTTACACATGATCATTTATGTGTTGCATACAAAGCATATATTTGTTCTATTAATATTCATGCAGAACCAACTAGTTTTAATCAAGCTAAGAAGCTTGAAGTTTGGTTAAAAGCAATGAATGAAGAACTAGCAGCTCTAGAGAATACTAATACTTGGAACATTTGTACTCTCCCTGCAGAAAAACGTGCCATTGGATGCAAATGGATTTATAAAACAAAGCTCCAATCTGATGGAAGCCTGGAGAGATACAAAGCCAGACTTGTGGCTAAAAGATATACTTAGCAAAATGGAATAGATTTTCTTAACACCTTCTTACCTGTGGCGAAAATGACAACAGTGAAGACTCTTCTTGCGGTTTCAGCAACAAAACAATGGACACTGACCCGAGTAGACATCTCCAACGCTTTTCTCAATGGAGATTTAGACAAAGAGATATATATGTCATTGCCACCAGGTTACACGGCAAAGGACGGAGACAGTCTTCCTCCCAATGTAGTCTGCAAACTTCGCAAGTCAATTTGTGGACTTAAACAAGCCTTTCATAGTGGTTTTTCAAGTTTAGTTCAGTCCTCTTATCTCTTGGGTTTCACAAATCACAGACTGACCATACTCTCTTCATCAAGAACATCTCTGGTCAATATATTGTTGTGTTAGTATACGTGGACGACATCGTTATTACCTCAAATGATGATATTGTAGTATTGCATCTGAAGGAAGCTTTACAAAGCTGTTTTAAGCTTCGTGATCTTGGAGGTTTGAGATACTTTTTGGGGTTAGACATTGTAAGAAATTCTTCAGGTATCTTTGTATCCCAACAGAAATATACTCTGGACTTGTTAGAAGAAACAGGTTTATTAGCCTGTAAGCCATCTTCCATTCCAATGGAACCAAGCACTAAGCTCTGTTTTGATAGTCAGGAACCACTGCTTGGCGACACAAACATGTACAGAAGAATTGTTGGTCGTTTAATGTATCTCACCATTACTCGACCAGATATCACGTATGCTGTGAATAGACAATGTCAATTCACTTCTCAACTTAAACCATAACATCTCAAGGCAGCTTACAAAGTACTTCATTACTTGAAAGGTACTGTTGGTAAAGGATTATTTTACTCAGCTGACTGTGATCTGGTTCTAAAAGTGTTCACAGATGTGGATTGGGCATCATGTAAAGACACCAGACGTTCAACATCATGTTTTTGCATGTTCTTGGGGTCTTCTTTGATATCGTGGAAGTCTAAGAAACAGCCAACTGTATCTCTTTCTTCTGCAGAATCTGAGTACAATGCCATGAGATTTGCAGTACAGGAGCTTGATTGGTTAGTGAACTTGTTGACAAAACTGCAAGTTCCCCAACAACAATTTGTGGCTTTCTTTTGTGACTCTTTAGCAACAATTCACATCTCCAATAATCAAGTGTTCCATGAACGCACAAAGCATGTTGAACTAGATTGCCATAAAGTTGGAGAAAGAGTTGTTGATGGTATGATTAAACCTCTACATATAAAGTCTGAGCTGAACATTGCTGATGCTTTTACAAAACCTCTATTTCCGAATCTCTTCAATTCTCTGGTCAACAAGATGTCAATGATCTCAATCTTCTTGCCATCTTGAGGGAGGGTATTGGATTATTAGATTAAAATTGATTTTACATCCCGATTTTAATTCTTTTCGGTTTATCTTAGACCATGTTCTGGTTATCTCATTTCATTTAGTTAGTTCTGTTTGTCTTTCTTATAAGAACAAACGATTTTTCTATAAACAGACTAAGTCCCTGATTCTTCAATCTAATGGAATACAAGCTTTCTTTCTCTCTTCTTCTTCTTTCTCTTCAATTTGATCTCTTACATTCATGTTTGTAATAGAAATCAAACTCAATTTAAGTTTTAATCTAGATGCCATCGACATAATGGGTTCGGCTATTTCAGTAAAGTTGGTAAATTGACAAGTTGAGAAGTATCATTTCTGTGTTTTTATTTGGGTGGGAAAACAAAACACATCTGGTTTTTAATACTATAGCGATTTAAAATACGTATATATTATACTAAAATAATGAATACCCAAAAATATAAACGTGTAAAAATTATTTTGCCGCTCAATATAGAATAGCGTTCATAACGCAAAAGTAAATCATAGCATAACAAAATGAACCGTTATATTTAACCCAATTTTCTATAGTACTACAAAGCTTCCCACAGAATATTACCCAGTTCAAAACATGTTGCCGCTCGATGAAACTAATTTTCTCTTACTCTTTTCCTTAATTGACTTGTTTCCAAGTCCATTAGTACCTTACGAAATTAATGCCCAAATTTTTTTCTAATAATTAAATTCAGTGGTTTCTTACTAGGGCAAAACCAAGACTAAGATTACTATAATACTACAAACTTAGATTTGCCAAAAATTCTCATTTATAATGGAAATGACAACTATAGAAACATTCAGAACGGAGACAAGTCGTATGCCAGATTCTCGTTTGAAAACTCTTCATTAAGGCTATATTATTAGTAGTGTCGGCCCTCAACAGTTTTATGCCTAAAGCGATTTAAAAAATTGATGCTTTAGTTATTCTTTCATCACGTATATAAAAGTTTATAAAAATGTAAAACTACTAAATTTTAAATTAAAAATAAGGAACCAAATTTACGTATTAATGTAACTAGTAACCAACTTATAATTTAGTTATCATTTTTAGTAACTCTTAAATCATAATCTTGTTTATATTCAATACTTCAAAAAGCTTATATAAACATTTTATCAATCTACAAATTTGATATAAATTTTGACTATCTTGAATTTGCTTTAAATACCTCAATAAATATTTTACTGATACATAATTTTCTTATATCTTTATATTTGATTACGAAGTATCGCATCAATAAATAAAAAGAATTACATTTAATATAATTTACTAATGGAATAACGAGACGATTGTGGCGTGTGATGAGGTCATCGACCACAACATCTTGTTACTTGAAACTATGGATAATCCGAGCATGCATGATGGACCAAGTACAAGATGCAAGACAAGCATATTAAGAGACAAGTTCAACCACGGAGTTAGCAAGCTGCTTAGAATCATTACACCCGCCTTAGAGACCGACCAAGCACTCACCGGAGCATACAAGCGAGCTGCCACTAGTTCAACAACCAACCAAGCAAATAAAGTAAGTTTATGTTATAAAATTAACCTTCATGCAGCTCGTACCAACAAGTAGCTCGCGCCAACAAAAGCACACGGAACATGAAGACTTACCAAGTTTAGAAAATGCGTGAAAATTTATTTTGTTTGATTGTATTTTATTGTGTGTTTAATTTTCGTATCTTGCATCATGAATGCTGCGCCATTGAAGGTTCATTTAGATATCTGATTGCATAATTGTAGAGCTTAATTAGCTCTATTTTCTACCCATTGAAGGCACCACTGACGATCTATATATAAAGCTCCTTACGGTTTTGTCTTTTTTAACCAAGTATCCATAAAGCTAAACATTTTTCTTACAAAAAAAAATTCCCTTTGCCGTCTTTATCTCTTTGAGGATTCGGGAGAAAGAGCCGAGATCAAGCCTTGTGAGGAGTCCAAGCTTGATCGGACTAAGATTATCAAAGGAATCCTCACCTTCCTTTGTGGTTCTCATTCGACCGTTTCCGCATCATCCATCAACCGATTGAGGATCGACTCTTGAAGTTTTCTCCACCGGTTCTATCATCAACAAGTCACAAGGATCGATCCTTTGAGGTCTTCTTGTGATCTTCTCAGTTCCAAACCCACCAGGAGGCGCACATCATTTTGGTATCAAAGCCAAAAGGTTCAACCGGTAAATCTGTATTGTGGCCAATATCTTTTATCTTTTAATTTCCTTCGTTTTGATCATTTCATTTTAATTTCTTTGTTTAAATCTGAGTTCTTATTTTTATTTTGTTAGTCTCAAAGTCAAAAAAAATCATTGCATTTTAATTTCTTTCCATATAATTCTCAATTAGCATTTACGTGAAATTGTGTTACAATCTCTTGCTTTTAATTTAGAATTTTTGGTCATTAATCTGAACCTTACCATTGATTGGGGTGATTAGAATCAAACAAATTAAATTTTTGGATTCAATCTTGTGAGAAATAGTTTTGTTTGCCTCTAATACTTGTTCCAAAAAAAGGTAATTAACGGTTTGATTTATTTTCTCTTCTTGTGTACAAGGAACAATGTCAGAGTAAAACGAGACCGTGGATAGGTTAGTTGGGTTTACCAATACCCTCATCAACATTCAAGCGCAACTCACAACACTTGCAGCCTGCATGGACAATCTGAAGCGCTCACCACCACCCACTTCACATGCATCGCCCAACCAGAGCACCTCGCGGACTCCAGAAACTAATCCATCACCAAATGGATCACCATGGTATGAAGAAGATGAGCATATGGAATATGATTCTGATGAGCAATCGTTTCCATGCTATCCACAACGCACACAGCCACGACCTCAGCTACCAAACCAGCGTCAAAGCCCAAACCATGAAGAAGAAAAGAGAAGACCCAGAGCGCATGCTCGTCATGAGCGCGATCCGGACTGGCCGCGTCATGAGCTCGATCCGGACTGGCCGCATCACAAGCGAGATCCAGATTGGCCACGACACGAGCACGCTCTGGACTGGCCACATCATGAGCGCGATCCGGACTGGCCGCATCACTGCGACACGGATGCAGCAGCTCAGCACGTGGACCCGAAACTCACCGCGCCTACATTTGCTGGACGCATCAACCGGGAGGCTTACCTAGATTGGGAGCGACATCTAGACAACATATATGAATGCTACGAGTACCCTAGCCAGAAGAAGGTAGCCTTTGCTGCAGCCCAACTCACTGAGTCAGCCCTTGCATGGTGGGATCGTGAAGTAACCGACTGAAGACGCCTACAACTTGGACAGATCACCACTCGGGAAGAGATGAAGCAACTAATGAGGTGATATGTGCCATCCTATTACCACCGTGATCTACAAAAGAGGTTCCGAAAGCTGTTCCAAGGAAGCAAGACCGTAGAGGAGTATTATAACGAGTTTGAACTCCTCAAGAACCGGCTAAAATTTGAGGAATCAGAAGAAGCTCTAATGGTTCAGTTCATAGACGGATTGCAAGAACGAATAGCAGATAAAGTGGAGAGGAATCCGTACCATGATCTGCAAGAAGTTCTACACTTGGCCATTCAAGGAGAACAACACATCAAGAGGAAGATAACTACATGGCCTAAGTCCTCAGGGATCGCACCAAAGGCTAGTGATTCCAACCAAAAGAATATCGAGATCAAATCTTGATACAAGAAGCCAAATGTGGAGTCTAGCAAGACTAATGAGGTACCAAAAGCACCTTAAAATATGCGGACTCGTGATGTTACTTGTTTCAGGTGCCAAGGATGTGGACACATGGCCTGTGACTGTCCAAACAAGCGTGTCATGATCATTACCGCCGATGGTGGATATGAGTCACAAGATGAACCTGAAGATGAACCAGAGGAGTTGAGTCCACAAATTTAATATCCGGACCATGGAAATGCTCTTGTCATCCGGCGCATACTAAGCACCATCGTGGAGGAAGAAGACAAGATGCAAAGGGAAAACATCTTCGACACACATTGCACCATCGATGAGAAGGTTTGTAATCTAATTAAAGATGGAGGTTCGTGTATCAGTATTGTTAGCATGTACATGGTGGAAAAACTCAACCTTCCATGAACCAAGCATCCACATCCGTACAAGCTTAGGTGGCTGAACAATAAAGCCAAATTCAATGTGGACGAGCAAGTCACCATACCGTTTAGCATTTGAAGATATCGAGACCGTGTAATTTACAATGTGATTCCCATGGAAGTTAGTCACATCTTGCTTGGAAGGCCATGGCAATACGATAAAGAGGTGCTACATCATGGCCGAACCAACCTCTATACCCTAGTGCACGAGAAGAAGAAGTTCACACTCACGCCATTAACACCAGCTCAAGTGCGTGAACTACAAAGCAAACAAGCTAAGGAAACCGAGGTTAAACGTTCTAATCTTTCTATCTCTTCAAACTCAGTTTCTAAAACTATTAGTAGCCATAGTACGATACTACTCATGGTCTACAAAGAGTGTTTAGTGGCAGGATTAACCGAGACCACTCTACCCATGGAGATTGCAAAACTTCTTGAACAATTTCAAGATGTCTTCCCGGAAGAGATACCAACTAGCTTGCCACCACTTAGAGGAGTCGAACACCAAAGTGACCTCGTGCCCGGAGCATACTACCTAACCGACCTGCCTACCGCATGAACCCCGATAAGGCTTGCGAGCTGGAGAAGCAAGTCCGAGAGCTAATGGAGAAAGGGTACATAAGGGAGAGTCTCAGCCCGTGTGCAGTCCTGGTGTTGCTAGTACCAAAGAAAGACGGAGCATGGAGGATGTGCGTAGACTATCGTGCCATCAACAACATCACCGTCAAATACCATCATCCCATTCCACGGTTAGACAATATGTTAGATGAGCTATCTGCAGCTGCCATCTCTCAAAAGTGGACTTGAAGAGCGGATATCACCAAGTAGGGATGAGAGAAGGAGATGAATGGAAGACCGCTTTCAAGACTAAGCAAGGTCTATATGAGTGGCTTGTCATGCCGTTTGGACTCACCAACACGCCAAGCACATTCATGCGCCTTATGAACCAGGTTCTTTGACCTTTTATCTCAAATTTTGTTGTCGTATACTTTGATGATATCTTGATTTATAGCAAGAACTTGGCTGAACACGTCTCAAATTTAGAGATGGTTTTGAGTACACTTTGCAAGGAAGGTCTATATGCCAACCTTAAGAAGTGTGTCTTATTTACTAATTAGCTAGTATTTCTAGTTTTTGTTGTTAGTTCCACAGGTCTAAGAGTGGATTAAGAGAAGGTCAAAGCCATTCAAGAATGGCCAACCCCAACTAACATTGGGCATATTTGAAGTTTCCACGGACTGGCTAGCTTTTACCGACGATTTGTGCGAGATTTCAGTACCATGCAGCCCCACTCACCGCGGTTATCAAGAAGGATATACCTTTCAAATGGGGAGAGAGCCAAGAAAAAGCTTTCCAACAGCTTAAGGACAACCTTACACAAGCACCGGTATTATCTTTACCAAATTTTAATATAACATTTGAAGTTAAATGTGATGCATCAGGACTTGGCATTGGAGCTGTGCTCACTCAAGGAAATAAGCCCGTAGCTAACTTTAGCGAGAAAATAAGTGGAGCCACGCTCAACTACCTGACATATGACAAGGAGCTCTACGCCTTAGTTCGGTCTTTAGCAACTTGGCAACATTACTTGCTAGCCAAGGAATTTGTCATCCACACTGACCATGAGACCTTGAAGCACCTAAAAGGCCAGACAAACTTAAAGAAGAGGCACGCACGCTGGCTGGAATTCATTGAGACATTCCCAAATGTCATCAAATACAAGAAAGGGAAAAACACTCTGGTTGCGGATGCACTATCAAGACGTCATGCTTTAATTTCAATCATGAAAGCTAAGGTATTGGGATTTGAAACCATTAAATCACAATATGCTAGTGATGCAGATTTCAAGGAGATATATGAAGCTTGTGGCCTAGGTGTTTTTGGCGACTTCTACATCCAAAATGGTTTCATATTCAAGAAACGGAGACTATGCATCACTCAAGATTCTATCCGGAAATTACTAGTTGATGAAGCACATTAAGGCGGACTCATGGGTCACTTCAGAGTGAAGAAAACATTGAGCACGCTTAGGAACACTTCTATTAGCTGCACATGAAGAGAGATGTCTTCTGGCATTGTAAAAAGTGCACCACATGCCTTAGTGCCAAATCCAGGTCACATCCGCATGGTTTTTATTTATCTTTGCCTATTCATAACGCCCCTTGGGTAGATATTTCTATGGATTTCATTCTAGATTTTCCCAAATATCAAAGGAGAGACTCCATATTTGTGGTAGTAGACCGGTTCTCCAAGATGGCGCACTTTATCCCTTGTGATAAAGCAATGATGCCTCCCAAATTACAAACATTTTCTTCAAGGAGGTGGTGAGATTGCATGGACTACCAAGGACCATAGTGTCGGATGAGACCCAAATTTTCTAAGACACTTTTGGCAGACTCTTTGGCGAAAGCTAGGAACCAAGCTTCTCTACTCTACAAGCAGCCATCCTCAAACGGACGGACAAACGGAAGTAGTCAACCGGATAATTGGGACTTTACTAAGGACCACCATTGGCCAAAACATCAAGAGTTGGGGCTATACCATACATTGAATTCGCCTACAACAGATCCGTACACTCCACAACTGGTCAAACACCATTTGAAGTGGTTTATGGATTCCAACCATTGTCTCCTATCAATCTCAAACCATTGGCACCACCGGAACAAATCAGGCAAGATGGAGACACCAAAGCTGAGCATATCTACAAGCTACACGAGAAAGTCAAGGCAACCAGTGATGCACGGACAGCCAAAATCTAAGCACGAGCTGATAAAGGACACAAAGAAGTTATATTCCAACCAGGTGATTGGGTATGGATGCACCTAAGGACCGAGAGGTTTCCCAAAGAGCGCAACCAAAATAAGAAACTAGCACCGCACGGCGCGGGACCATTTCGAGTAGTTGAATGCATCAACAACAATGTTTATTGCCTTGATCTCCCGGAACACATGAAGGTACATCCTGTGTTTAATATTTCCGACCTGACCTTATTTGAGACAGGTGACACCGGTCCGGAGACGAAACTTTCTCAAGCGGGAGGGAATGATGAGGTCATCGACAACACACCTTGTTACTTGAAACTATGGATATCCTGAGCATGCATGATGGACCAAGTACAAGATGCAAGACAAGCACACTAAGAGATAAGTTCAACCACGGAGTTAGCAAGCTGCTTGGAATCATTACACCCGCCTTAGAGACCGACCAAGCACTCACGGAGCATACAAGCCAGTTGCCACTAGTTCAACAACCAACCAAGGAAATATGGTAAGTTTGTGTTATATAATTAACCTTCATGCAGCTCGCACTAACAAGTAGCTCGTAGCTTGCACCAACAAGTAGCTTGCAGCTCGCACCAACAAGTAGCTCGTAGCTCACGCCAATAAGTAGCTCGCTCCAACAAGTAGCTCGCGCCAACAAGTAGCTCGCGCCAACAAGTAGCTTGCGCCAACAAGTAGCTCGCACCAACAAAAGCACACGGAACATGAAGACTTACCAAGTTTAGAAATCGCGTGAGGATTTATTATGTTTGATTGTATTTTATTATGCGTTTAATTTTGTATCTTACATCATGAATGCTGCGCCATTAAAGTTTCATTTAGAGATCTGATTGCATAATTGTAGAGCTTAATTTGCTCCATTTGCTGCCCATTGAAGGCACCACCGACGAGCTATATATAAAGCTCCTTACGGTTTTGTATTTTTTAACCAAGTATCAATAAAGCTAAATATTTTTCTTACAAAGAAAATCCCCTTTGCCGTCTTTATCTCTTTGAGGATTCGAGAGAAAGAGCCGAGATCAAGCTTTGTGAGGAATCCAAGCATGATCGGACTGAGATTATCAAAGGAATCATCACCCTCCTTTGTGGTTCTCATTCGACCATTTCCGCATCATCTATCAATCGAATGAGGATCTACTCTTGAAGTTTTCTCCACTAGTTCTTTCATCAAACAAGTCACAAGGATCGATCTTTTGAAGTCTTCTTGTGATCTTCTCAGTTCCAAACCCACCACTAGGCGCACATCAGCGTGAGTCCTCTAAAGCAATGTTGTTAAGAAATTTTGTGTAAAACATAAATTTTAATCATATTTACGGAATTTCAGGTTTAATACTTGTAGAAATACATATTTATTAGGATTTATAGCGCTTATAATTTAATTACAGGAAAAATAAGAAAGAAACATAAAATAGACTACAATTACTAACTAGACTGTGTAATATATAATTTAATATAAATAACTAATGAAAGAAATTAAAAGAAAGCAGATTAGTTCAGAAAAAATAAAGGAACAAGGAAAAGTAAATAACGTTAGATTGTATCAGTTTGAATTAAAACGTCAAAGAATAATCAATCTCTCAAGTCTTAATTATAAAAGGGTAAAAATACAACACAGAGCCTAGATTCAAACCTGATTGTGGGCAGAGTCACTAGCAAAGATTAACCAATACACTAAAGCAACCTTTAGTTGAATTAATGCACTGAAATTTATTTATTTATTTTGCTGCTTGTTGGACTTTAGCCCAGAGCTGGACATGTAGTTAGTTACAGGCCTTAATATCTGCCCCTCGAATGAGGTAATGTTTTTTTTGTCTGGATCTGAATTATATTAGATTTGTAACATTACAATGATAGGCGGTCAATAATAAACCGCACAAAGAATAAAGGATGCAATCACTCCTACATAACAAAGAAGATGATAATTAAGCTATCCAAATGATAAAATCAAAACCAAAACCACAATATTAAGACCTGGATATCATCTTAGGAGTTCTCGCACGATATTCTAACAATGGAACTCTTACCTAAAAACAGTGACGTGAGTCACAAAAGCTGGTTTCCTCTAAATAAGATGAGACTCTTTTGAAATTGTCAAAATCGAAAGTTAACTGACTCAGTTAGGTACTAAAACAAAACTCAACAAAAGGAAAACACAAACTTTAACACTCAAATCTATAGGGATTCAGAATCAGTTTCAACAAAGACACATGGGTAAGAATTCTCCAAACTAAGCTCCATCAAACCTTATATAAGTAATTCTAAAGGGAGAGGAGAAACCTAACAAAGCATTTACTTAAACAAAAAATCAATCAATTAAAGCCCAACCCAGATTAATTGACCTTAACTAATTCTAACCCCAAAGCAACAAGAAAATACATTGTAGAAGCTAAAAATGAATCGGATATAAGGCTAAACGAACGTCAAAGAGTGGAGGATACAAATCGAAGAAGCTTTTTCACTGTCAAACCCAAGTTGCGACGAGATTCCAAAGATATCAACCTGTCTTCCAACTGACCTCTCAAAACAAGCTCCGACGCGCCTTGCATTTATGCACGAACTACTCAATCGTTCAAAAGCCGTAAAACAGGAGAAGACTACACAGAGCGCCAACACCTGCGAAAACAAAAGGAGAAGCGTCGATGCCAGTGCTGTGAAAGCCACCGGACACCGCCATCAAAAACAACGGCAAAGCTAGATCTCGCACTCAAGGTTCAACTTTTTCTCTTGGTCTACAGTGAAATATGAGAGAGAAAAGTGATTGTTGAATGAGGTAATGTTATAAGAGTTACATAAACTCAATTTATTTGTTTTGGAAATCTTGTTAGAGACGGAAAAAAGATCTATAACTAAACCATATGAAGTTTGGTAATAGGTTACACTAGCCCTGTGTATAATACCAGGATTCGAAGAACCGAACCAAAATCGACTCGAAAAAACAGGTTCATGTCTTACAATTTTATCCTATTGGGTATTTTTATAAAATAATTGTGGGTACCGGGTCGAGTCTTTTTGCTATCCAAAACCGATCAGGTACCTGATCGGTTCTTGGGTATCCAAATTTTCTCTCGGGTATTTTGGTATACGGATATTTGGGTGTAGGTTCGAGTCCGAGTCCTCGGATATTTTTTAGGTATTTAAGTATTTTTAGGTTATTTTTCAAATATTTTGAGTAATTTATGAAAAATAGAGCATTTTTTAGGTATACGAGTATTTTTGTGTATACAAATATTTTTCACGTATACGATTATTTTACAATTGTTAAAATGTGGAACCAAACCAACGTAAATCCAAATAAAACAGACTCAAAACCAAACCAAAATAGTAACGAGACTTTATGTGTATAAAATTTTCTGACCTAAAAGACCTAAAATTGAATGGAACCAGTCTGAAGACCCAAACGTCCAGAGCTGGGTTAAACTAGTAATTTAATGGTTTTAAGTCCTAGTTAAAGCTCTCACCAAACCATTTCGATTAATTTGCATTTCTGGTCTCCTACCAATTTCCCATCCAAAAGCTATATTACTTTTATCAGAAATATACTATAAGCACATGTCCGGGACCGTATTAATTGTGTATTTTATATTTCTTTCAAATCATTTTTCTCCACCAACAAACAAACGTATTTCCCCTCTTGACATTACTTTTCACAACATTTTTTTTTGTATTTATAAGCTTTTCACATCCTTAAAATTTAAGATATTTAACATCTAAACATTTAATATAAATAACATAAAAACATATACTACATAAATTCGAAGTTGAAAAGAACGAGAACCAATCCTCCATTTATTTCAATTATAGTGGATTTACAATTAAATCCAACCAGACAGCGTCGTGATTGTTATACTTCTATAATCAACCATAGAAGCAGAAAATAGCATAGTGCTCGTGGAAGATGTTTGGTAAATAAAAGAAAATGATTGCTTATACAAATAAAAAAGTAACTTAACGCCGTTAAACATTCTAAACGTTAACAGTGCATTTAGTAATCAACGTATACTTAACGGCGTTATCACCGACAATAACACCGGCCGCTTTATTTCCAAGATTGATGTAAGCGGGACAGCGAATATGGATATGATATTTACCGGTGATCAAAGTGCCTACTTTCCACCTCACGCGCCCATCAGCGCGTATCATCAAGCCAACGAATCCATGGCTTTGCTCATCTCCTAAAGCGACAGAGTTGTACGGAGCTATTGGAACAGCTGTTCCGTACACGAAAGGCGACCAAATGTTGTCATCTTTGTGGCCTTGATATGTCGGAGGAATCGCCGTACGAAGAGTTATCTGCTGATTCCGATACGTAGCATAGACATGAAGACGATCGTAGTAGATACCGATCTTGGAGTTTGGGTTATGAGATCCGAGTGTCACTTGAAAGTTTGAAGTGAGGAGGTTTGGTTGCGAGAGGTTGAAGGCGTACACGGTAGCGTCTTGGAGCACGAATCTCGGCTTAGTGGGCCTTAGTATGGCCCAAACTAGTAAGATCACGAATAAGACTATTATGATGAAAGCCGTTATGCCGCCGACTATTAGCCGCCGGGCTGCTTTCTTCCCGCCTCCGTGGTTACCACAATCTTTTGACATCTTTTATTTACGAGTTTGCCACTGGTTTCTCTCTCTCTCTCTCTAATAAATAATATGTTTGTTCTTCTTTTCGCGTTGTGACGTGACTAGTGATGATAGAAAGGAAAAAATGTAAGTGAGAGAGATGGCTTTGTATATTTATATACCTTATAATAAGGGATGTGTCAAAAAGCCAATTTATCCGCTGTGAAAGACGCTGCATACTCCTTACCAATGCATCCTATATTTTTTATTTAACTACACCCAAAAATCCAAATATATAACTCAAACTCTTCCCACATAAATTAATTCCCTAAATTTTATCTGATAAGGCTATGTAAATTCCTAAAATCCAACTCTAATTTATATATTATTTCTAAGTTGATTGTTTCATTTAAGTCATTCTCTTGATGTCATATTCGTACAATTGTATTTTGTATATATAGTTATGAAAATGTTTGGATGTGGATATAATTAATGAGTTTAGGAAATGATTTGTAACATTTGGCACGTCAATTATTTTTTCATTTTTGCTGCAACGATGGAAGTTTCCCTCATGATTAATTTGGTTAAAAGACAATCCTTCAGTTTTAGTGTTAATTGTGGTGTATTATTTTAGTCGGAACAAGAACATGGCCCATGTGCGTATATTCTAGCTTCTTCTTCGATTCCAATTTTTGTAAATCAAAGAAAATTATGTAAGAAAAAAAGACAGAGTTACACACGTGTCATTTGACCGTTAGGTTTAAGTACTGTTAAAAAGTTTATGGTCCGATCTAATTACGAAAACTGGCAGGTGGGCAATCGGCATTTACGGTTTATGTTCCCACGTGCAAACAAAACTCAAGTACAGTTCGGTTATAACGATGTCGGTGTTTAAAGTTCTCATATACATTTCTAAAACATTTACAATTTACTATAGTTTTGAAGAAATTGTTAAGAATTACTAAACAACGAATAATAGATCTTTGGATACCGGAGTCAATCAGATAACATATCATATAATATAATATAAAATGTTACCTACTCCAACTCTTCTAGTCCCAGCCACCTAATCAGTTCCGCGATGGCCAACTCGTCTATATGATAAGTTAATGCAACGATAAAAGTCATACAAAATGATAATCTATATATATATATATATCATTTTAGTTTGTGCAACGATAGAAGAATATAATGTTCACTCCATAGACTGCCTAACAATTTTTAGTTTATACAAGCTGAGTAATGACATAAGTAATAATCAAGTGACAGCCTGAAAGTAAAAATAGTTTGGAACAAAAAGTATTTTTTTTTTCAACAATTGCTTATATTCAATCAAAAGTGTGCTTATATATCAAGGTAGTATAGAGTCTACAAAGTAAACTTTTAGCTCTATAAATTAGAGTCTGCCCCATAATTTAGAGAACAGAGAAGAGAATATAGTGAAAAGAATAAGTATTAAGCGTTTACGATCTAAAATCATCCCATTTTCAAAAACACGCTAATCGCCTCGCGGAGTGCCACGGTCACGATTTGTACATAATCGGTGGATTGTTCGGAAAATTTCAAAAATCTGGACTTTTTGTTTGTTTTACTTGTTAAATTCACTATTTCTTCATAGATCCCTGTTTATGTGTAGTAAAAGCATGTAAAAGGTGAAAACAAATGACAAGAATGATCGAAAAAAATAATGAGCTGTCAGTTTAGGGTTTTCAAAATCTGCAAATTGTAAATTGACTTAGGAAGAAGATGAAAAGAAAATGATCTTTTTGCCCTTCTTAAAAAATATGAGAAAATAAACGGGAAAACTTGCAAAACCTTGTTGATTTAACTATGAACTTTGAACTCCTTTAATTAAACTACCAATTTAATGTTGACTTTAAACAAACACTAAAGTTTGGGTTGACTCGCCCAATTGAACATTCCGAAAATCCCAAATTTAAAATTTTCTCAAAATTCGAAAGCCAAATCGATTTTTCAAAGTTCGATTTAGTTTTTATCTTCATTTTAATGAACCCTTAAGTTTGTTTTTTTTACATTCTTTCAAGAATGAGCTCAAATTTGAGTTTATTTAACACATATATCAATAAGTTTGAAGCTCAAATTTGAACTTATTTTTGAAAGAAAAGAGAAAAGCAAGCTTATGAGTTTTTTTAAATGAAGATAACAACTGAATCGAACTTTGAAAAATTGGTTTGGCTTTCAAATTTTGAGAAATTTTAAATTTGGGATTTTTGGAATGTTCAATTGTTCGAGTCAACCCAAACTTTTGTGTTTGTTTAAGGTCAACATTAAATTGATAGTATAATTGACGGAGTCCAAAGGTCATAGTTAAATCAACCAGGTTTTGCAAGTTCACATGTTTTTTGGCAGTTTTCCCGAAAATAAACCAAAACACACTAAATGAGCTTCGAACCTTTGTTCTTATGGATACTAAAATCAACTTGCCCACTCTGCCAAGCTTTCATTTACAAATTTATTATTCGGAAGATAATATACAATGCATTTAATTAAATAAAATCTTTAAAATTACTTTCTGATTAATCCTGTAATCTCCGATTTATTGATTTAGCGCTAGGTATACCTCGACCACCCATCAGTTTCTAGCAAAATTCAAAATAAGGAAATCATCTAATAAAAACCAAGTTCTTGTTGTTTGGTTAGACAAATATAAAATTACGTCTTGAACTACTCGTCAATGTTATGTCTTGTAGAATAGTAGATTTCAGTCCAGATTTTTTACATTAAAAAAAAATCGGAACATGTTAAATAGTGTTGATCAGCAGTAATTTATTACATAATTGTTGTAAAAAAAATTACTCAACTATATACAATTTATACCATAATTACTAAAATAGATTCAAAAAAGGGAAAGGTGCAATTACGTTTGCACTCTTGGTAACCAAAAAAAAAACCTTTTTTTCTCTCTTTTTCGATCTCTTCATTATTCTTTATTTTTTGTCTCTTATTCGTCTATCTTTTTCTTCTCTCATTTCTTCTTCTCTCTTTTTCTTCTCTTTTCTTCTTCTTATTCTCTTATTTCTTATTCTCGTTTCTTCTTCTTCTCACCATTTCGTTCTTCTTCTCTCAATTTCTATCGATTTTGTTTTTCAACATTAGGTTTCAGAATGATTTCGATATGGGGTTCATATCTTCGACGAATTTAGGTTGTGGATTTCTGGAATTATAGTATGATAGAGTTCATCACGAGTTTTGTTAGTGTAGTAGAGTTTGTATCATTGATTCTGGCTAGAATGGTAGAGTTTGGTAATGGTTTGGTAGAGTTAGATTATAGTTTGGTAAAGTTAGGTTACAGTTTGGAAGAGTTCATCACAAGTTTTGTTAGTGTAGTAAAGTTCTTTTATGAATGGTAGAGTTTGTATCGTTGATTCTGGCTTGAATGGTGGAGTTTGGTAACACTTTGGTAGAATTAGGTTATAGTTTGGTAAATGTTAGGTTATAGTTTAGTAGAGTTCATCACGAGTTATGTTAGTGTAGTATAGCTCTTTTATGAGTAGTAAAGATTGTATCGTTGATTCTGGCTTGAAAGGTAGAGCTTGGTAATGGTTTGGTAAAGTTAGGTTATAGTTTGGTAAAGTTAGGTTATAGTTTGGAAGAGTTCATCACGAGTTTTGTTAGTGTAGTAGAGTTCTTTTATAAGTAGTAGAGTCTGTATCGTTGATTCTAGCTTGAATGGTAGAGCTTGGTAATGGTTTGGTAGAGATAGATTATAGTTTGATAAACTTAGGTTATAGTTTGGAAGAGTTCATCACGAGTTTTGTTAGTGTAGTGAAGTTATTTTGTAAGTAGTAGAGTTCGTATCGTTTATTCTGGCTTGAATGGTAGAATTTGGTAATAGTTTGGTAGAGTTAGGTTATAGTTTTGTAAAGTTGATTATAGTTTAGAAGAGTTCATCACGAGTTTTATTAGTTTAGTAGAGATCTTTTATGAGTAGTAAAGTTTGTATCATTGATTTTGGCTTGAATGGTAGAGTTTTGTAATGGCTTAGTAGAGTTAGGTTATAGTTTGGTAAAGTTAGGTTATAGTTTGGAAGAGTTCATCATGATTTTTGTTAGTGTACTAGAGTTCTTTTATGAGTGGTAGAGTTTGTATCATTGATTCTAGATTGAATGGTAGAGTTTGGTAATCATTTGGTAGAGTTAGGTTATAGTTTGGTAAAGTTGGTTATAGGTTAGAAGAGTTCATCATGAGTTTTGTTAGTGTAGTAGAGTTATTTTATGAGTGGTAGAATTTGTATCGTTGATTCTGGCTTGAATGGTAGAGTTTGGTAACAGTTTGGTAGAGTTAGGTTATAGTTTGGTAAAGTTAGGTTATAGCTTAGAAAAGTTCATCACGAGTTTTGTTAGTGTAGTAGAGTTCTTTTATGAGTAGTAGAGTTCGTATCGTTGATTCTGGCTTGCATGGTAGAGCTTGGTAATGGTTTGGTAGAGTTAAGTTATAGTTTGGTAAAGTTAGGTTATAGTTTGGAAGAGTTCATCACAAGTTTTTTAGTGTAGTAGAGTTCTTTTATGAGTAGTAGAGTTCGTATTGTTGATTCTTGCATGAATAGTAGAGCTTGGTAATGGTTTGGTAGAGTTAGGTTATAGTTTGGAAAAGTTAGATTATAGTTTGGAAGAGTTCATCATGAGTTTTGTTAGTATAGTAGAGTTCTTTTATGAGTAGTAGAGTTCGTATCGTTTATTCTAGCTTGAATGGTAGAGTTTGATAACAGTTTGGTAAAGTTAGGTTATAGTTTGGTAAAGTTGGTTATAGTTTAGAAGAGTTCATCACGAGTTTTCTTAGTGTAGTAGAGTTCTTTTATGAGTAGTAGAGTTCGTATCGTTGATTGTGGCTTTAATAGTATAGTTTGGTAACGGTTTGGTAGAGTTAACAAACTACATTTCAACGAGGAAAATGAACTATATTATGTGTCATATATAACTTTACCATACACTACATTATTTTGCTATCAACTTTACTAAATGCGACAAACTACAGTTCAATGCAGAAAATGAACTCTATTATGCGTCATCTATAACTTTATCATATACTACATTACTGTGCTATCGACTTTACTAAAGGTAACAACTCTACATTATTGTGCTATCAACTCTAATAAAGGTAATAAACTTTATTTTGAACAAGGAAAATGAACTTTATTATGCGTCATATATAACTTTACTATACTCTACCAGACACTATATTATCTTACTATAAACTCTACCAAATGTAACAAATTACATTTCCACGAGGAAAACAAGCTCTACCATGGGTCATCTGTAACTTGACCATACACTACTTTTTTGTACGATATACTCTACCAAATGTAACAAACTACATGGTCCATGGAGAAAACAAACTCTACCATACACTATATTATCTTATTATCAACTTTACCAAATGTAACAAATTATATTTTCCACGAGGAAAATGAGCTCTACCATGAGTCATCTGTAACTTGACTATACACTACTTTTTCGTATGATCAACTCTACCAAAGGTAACAAAGTACATGTTCCACAGAGAAAATGAACTCTACTGTACACTATATTATCTTACTATAAACTCTATCAAAGGGAACAAAATACATTTTCCACGAGAAAAATGAGCTCTACCATGGATCATCTGTAACTTGATCATACACTACTTTTTCGTATGATCAACTCTACTAAAGGTAACAAACTACATGTTCCACAGAGAAAACTAATTGTATCATACACTAAATTTTCTTACTATCAACTCTACCAAAGGGAACAAATTACATTTTCCACGAGGAAAACGAGCTTTACCATGGGTCATCTGTAACTTGACCATATACTATTTTTTCTTACGATCAACTCCACCAAAAGTAACAATGTACATGTTCCACGTAGAAAACAAACTCTACCATGAGTCATCTGTAACTTGACCATACGCTATATTTTCGTATGATCAACTCTACTAAAGGTAACAAAGTACATGTTCCACGGAGAAAACGAACTCTACTGTACATTATATTATCTTACATTCAACTCTACCAAGGAGAACAAATTACATTTTCCACAAGGAAAATGAACTCTACCATACACTATATTATCTTACTTTTAACTCTACTATGAGTCATTAGTAACTTGACCATACAGTACATTTTCGTACGATTAACTCTACCAAAGATAAGAAATTACATTTTTCACAAAGAAAACAAACTCAACTATGAGTTATCCATAACTCTACCATACACTATATTATCGTACGATCAACTGTACTAAAGTTTTATCAACTTTTCTATGTTGCATTTATTTAGTTTAGTAGAATTTGTCACATCCAGTAGCTGACATGACATATTTCATTAATGATATGTTCGTAATTATATTTTTGTTTACTCATAGAAAAAAGACAAAATAATATATTATGAATTTAAAAAATTATTTTAGTAAATTACCCTTGTTGTAATGCATATTGAGCTTGTTGTGGTTGAGTTGCGTCGGATGTTGACTGTTGACTGGATAACAAAAACACGTCTTCGTTGAGAGTGGGACCCAAGTGGTCATGTTACAGGCTACAGCTTCCATCCCCACAACTCAACTACAACTAGAGACTTCGAATCTTTTCTTAAAGTTACATTTGATCATAATGGAAAGTGTCTTTTTCTTCTTTGCATTTTCATTTGTTAGGTTTCATCACAAAAGGACAACGCACCAACCCTATTTTATACTTTCTCTTTAAATTATTTAGACATCACCAACGGATCTATATTATAATAGCCGCCTCTTGTATATAAGTGAGTGCACTGCAGATTATTCGCATTTGATTGCAATCATTATTATATTATATTGTATAAATAAACGCATTATCATATCTATATTAGCTTTGATATCCAAATATATACTCGGTTTACTCAAGATTTATTGACTTTTACCAGTTTTCAAATACATAACTCATAAACTTTGATGTAAATTACCGGCTTCTTCTTTATATGATAGTTATGATAATTCAGCTAATAATTTTGACATTAGAAGTTGGATTTCTCCCCAATACAATTAGTAGACTAATATATGTATTTTAGACCTAATTTCATCTACAATTTTTCATCATCTCTATCATCTAGGACTCATATATTTTTATTTTACATAGGAACTTGCATATTTCACATTCTAGAGTTTTAGGGTTGTATATTTGCATATTTTTTCATTCTTGAGTCGTTTTAGGTAGATTAAACCTGCTTTTTGGAGATTGGAAAGTTGGGGATACCAAACTCTTGAAGTAAGGAAACATCAAAAAGAGAAGAAGAAGTTTGAGGAGGAAAGTCTCGACCACTTGGTCTAGATTTAGGATCAAAATAATTGCACAGAGAAGTGCCAACATGAAATCTCGACCTCTTGATCGAGAATTTAGGTCGAGATTTCAAGTTAGAACAAAGATCAAGAGGTCGAGATTTCAAGTTAGAACAAATACAAAGGACAAGCTCTAAAATCTCGACCACTTGGTCGAGATTTGAAGTCAGAAAAAGTTAACAAAGATATTTAAGCTCTAAAATCTTGATTTTATGGTCAAGATTTGAAATTTGAAATTCTCACTAATGAATTGTTTTTTATTTTGTCCGACCAAGTTTGTCACGGGTCGACCTGATTCTATTTTTAAATATTAAAACCCTAATCCATTATGTTCATCTTTACTTGTTTTGTTTTAAGTTTCTTTGTAGTTATGAGGGAGTAGTTAATTGATGAGTTGATGACTGGTAGATCCTACGGTTAGATGATTGATTTTTGATGTTTGGATTGTTAGATTCCTTTATTTAAGGTATTTTAATGTTTGATTTAACTTGATCACTTGAATCTAGATATAAGGAGTTTTTCTGTCCGGAATGTGTTTGATAAAGTTTCCGAGTGACATTTTTATGAGCTAAGCTTCCCTAGCCATTAAGAAATAAAGTTAGGGTGTTTAGTAGATTAAATGAACTTATGTTTATTGCTCATTGATCTTTGAATTGGCAAATGAGAATTTAACTCAATTGATTGATTGATTAAGGGATCAATGTCATGAGAGTGGATTGATCTATTTATGTGTTTCATGTCCTAGGTTCAACTTAATGTTCACCCTTTCATCAATTTCCTTGCCTAAAGCCCATCTCCTTTGATCAATTTTTTTTTGCATTTTAATAGTTCTATTTTTGTTGAAGTCATTTTCTAGCTTGAAATTGTTTAGTTAATGCTTTGTTTGATATTTGTTTGATTTTAGACTTGCTCTTTTTTTATGTTTTAGTAGTCTTTAATTCAAAACCATAATTGATTGCTCTAGCTTATGTTTGGTTCTTATGGTCCTATTGTGTTGGTTCTAGGTTTCTTGTGAATTCGATCATCTGGTGCTGCATCGATAACCATTTGCACTTGTTGATTAATTGG
Source organism: Lepidium aucheri (assembly GCA_900406435.1). Lineage (NCBI taxonomy): Eukaryota > Viridiplantae > Streptophyta > Magnoliopsida > Brassicales > Brassicaceae > Lepidium > Lepidium aucheri. Next base: position 32,658 of record OVBA01000428.1, read on the forward strand.
TAGTTTAGAAGCAAACATCAATTTTTTTGTCATTTTTGGGGAATCTATGCAATTAGCCATTATGATTACGATTCAGTTTAAGCTGAAGTCTAGTTTGATCAATATGGCTCAGAATTAGAGATGTAATGGGATGTCAATGGAAGACCCATTAGATCACCTTGATCAGTTCAAGAGGCTTTGTAGGACAGTGAAGATGAATAGAATCCCGGAGGATTCAATCAAGATGATCTTCTTTCCTTTCTCTCTTGGGAAACAGCTTCATAATGGGAAAGGAATCTCCCTTCAGATTTGGTGTCTACTTTGGAAAATTGCAAAAGGAGTTTGTAACTAAGTCCTATCCCAAGCAAAAAATCGCTAAGCTTACAAATGATATCACTAACTTCAAACAAGGAGGCAATGAGTGTCTATATGAAGTGTGGATGAGCTTAAGGAGTACACAAGGAGTTCTCCCCACCATGGAGTCTCTAAGGAAAACCTCTTGGGAATCTTCTAGAGAGGAGTGCTTGAGAACTACCGATGTGCATTAGACAGCGCAAGGTATGTGTGTTTTGTCAACTTAACAACAGCTCAAGAAGAGAAATTGATTGAGAATCTAGCTCAAAGTGATGTTGATATGGTGGTGACTATGATCGAACCTTGAGGGAGGATTTGGATAATCAAAGGATCAAGAAGAAAGGGAGTGTTGAATTAGTTGATGTGAGTGCAAAATGTGTTGATATGGTTGCTACTATTACAAAACGGATGCCTATGGTATCTGAAAAGAAAAGTGATAAGTGCTTGGTTCTTGAGTCTAGTGTACAGATTGAGAAGGGTACCAATGATAAGAAGAACAAACCTATAGGAGTTGAGGATAAAAAGGTTAAGGCTGTTGATCTTCCCTCCTTATGAGCCACAAATTCCATTTCCAAGATGCGTCATCACAAAAGCTTAAAATACGGTACTCTGTAGATTCAAGGCAAATATGTGTAAGATTGGTGTTCCTATGCCAAGCATGGAGAGTTTTTATGTGGTTCCAGCTGAAGTAAGGTTCATGAGAGCAATTTTAAACAACCCATAAAAGGTTAAAGAGCTGTTGAAAAACAATGGAGAACTCGATCCCGCACGACCCATACCAAAAGTGTTGCCTAAATAAAGGGATCAAGGTACATTTGTTATCCCTTGCACCCTTGGGAAATTGGGTTTTGATGATGCTTTATGCGATTTGGGTGAAAGCATAAATGTGCTATCATTTGAGATAGTAAGGATGCTAGGTATTACTAATATGAAAGAGTATTTAACTTCTACTTTATTTGGAGATGCGTCCACCAAATATTTGGTAGGAAAGCTCGTTGATTATCCATATAAGGTTAGGGAGCGTATAGTTCCAACAAACTTCACAATTGTGGAAATGGAACCAAACTGTGAGCTTCCACTCATCTTGGGACGACCATCTCTAGATACGGTTAGGGAAAATATTAATTTCCTCAACAAGAAAGTGATACTTGAGAAAGTTAATCGGGTGGTCTTATCCCTATCAAAGGATTTAGAGATAGATTTTGTGGTGTGATCGGATGTGAAGATAATGGTGTAAAGACTCCAAGGGTTGAGGTCAATGATCAAGAGGAGAACATCAAGGGTAGATGATATTCATCATAATTAGTTAGACGTTTATGCATGTTTTGGTCCTTTATCACCATTTAGTTTCTACTTTCATTCATTTATAATATGTTTTGTTTCTTTTTAACATTTTAGAGTCCTACGAGTTTGAGTTGCATATTTTGTATTTCTTGAGTTATTTCAAGTGATTTGGAGCCGCTTAGAAGGATTTAGAACTAAAAGGTGGATGATGAAGTCCAATGATGGAGTAAAGATGCATTGGATCAATGAAGAAGACCTTCTGGACTAAAGTTTTGACTACCTTTTTGATGTTCCAATCAATATAATTGCAAAAATTATGGACTTTTCATTCTAGTTCAAAATATCTACAAGACTGTTCGATACCCTGGTCGGCATAATTACACATACCCGGTTGTATTTTTAATTTAATTCCTAATGTTTAAGGGTTGAGAACATCTACCTTTTAATTTCTAGCCATTTAAGAACGTATTGAGAGAGAGAGTTTGTTGGAGAATAGTGGAGACTTAAGGAGAGGATTATCTTTGGATCATCTTCTCCCATCTATTAAGTTTTCTTATTCCTTTCTCTTTACTCTTTCATTATATTTATGTTTTTTCTTATTTCATTTTGCTTGTTTGTTCTTCATTTGTGATATATAGATTCCTTCACATAGAGTGGTCTTAATGCTATATTTAACTTGATCAATTGAATTTAGAAGCTAGGAAGTTTATTGCCTTGAAGCTGTTCGATAAAATTCCCAATGATTTTTGTGTGGGTTATCCTTGCCTAGCCAACAAGAGTTGAAGTTATGATGGTTAATAGTCTTAGTGAGCTAGTTTGTAATGCTTGTTAGTCTTTGAATCGGCAACTAGAGTTAGTTTAATTTAATGACTAGGAAAGAGTTTATTGCCATGAGAGTGAGATGTTCTAATGTTGTGTCTCATGTTCTATGAGGATTCTTAATGATTCTTTAAGCATCATTGATTCAATTATTATTATCCTTTGATCGATTGCGTTGCCTAAAACATATTGCTAGTTTTTGCTATGTTCTTGTTTAGTTTGCTTGATATTTGTTTTATGTTCGTTTCTTAGTTGAGTTTAGTTTGTTTATTATTTGTGTTGAATAACTTTGGTTTTTAAATTTCTTTCATTTATTAGCTATAGATTAAGTAAAATCCTTACAATCCTAGTGTGTTGGTTCTAGATTTTCTGTGAATTCGAACCTCAAAATTTTTTCAATGATTGTTGTTTGCATTTGTTGATTTAATTATGTGTTTAAAGCGAACATCAATGGCTAAACCTTTCAACAAACCAAGGCTTACTTAGCCGATTATTAGGATACAACTGCAGAGAAGATTCCTCTTTCTGATTCTCAAACCACTTAAAAAGTGAAGATCAACATCAAACTTGAGACGTAAAACAAGAGAGCTTAGGAGGCAATTTCATGGTATCCTTGCTTATAATCTTTTAATTTTCTTTTCTATGTTTCATTTTGGTTTTTTTTTAGTGTGTTGGTCTGGAACAAGGAGTAACAATTTGGAGATGGATGATGAGCTGGATACAAATCCCGACTACTTGATCAAGATTTTTAATCAAAAAATTGAGATGGATGATGAGCTGATTTTTTTTTCACCATCTTCCCGTGAATTTAGCTCGAGAATCTGAGCAAGAGACCGATCATGTTTTCTATCATGCTTTCTCAACCTTCTGGTAGTGAAATCCAATTAAAATACTTGAGCTGGAGACTAATCATGTGTTATGTTACGTTTCCTCAACGCTGAGGTCATGAAATCAGATCGAAATATTGTGCCGAAGACCATACGTACCTTCAATGTCATTTTCTAGACCACCAAGTCGTGAAAAATGTCAAAATTTTGGGACAGAGAGAACATTCATTTTAGTTGATACTTTTTGACCACATGGTCGATGAAGCCAGTCAAAATTCATCATGTAAGTAAATTTCTCCCTATGTCTTTCTCTCTCTCGGTTCAAATTCTACTCAAGCCAAACTGATTTTGACTGGACTTTGTGGCCAAAAAACCTCTTTCTCTTAATACAGTTCATGTTTTCAAGAGAGTTTTTACAACAAGTTTCCACTCCATCTTTTTCTTTTCTTCTCTACTTTGAGCTCAATCTCTACTCTTCCAACTTCTTGTGATATTGTGAAAGTTCATTCACTATCTTTTCATATTCCTTGATCATCCAAGGTATGTGTTCTTAAACTCTTATTTCGTGGAAGCTCAAAACTCAAATTAGGTATTCTCCATGAAACTTGAATTTGGATGTTTTATTTGGAGAATTGGCTTGTATTGTGATGAATTTCATTTGGGTAACTTGAATAGAGTATGAAATTTCAAGAATTATAGGAGAAATATGAAACTTTTGAGAAGTTAGGTTTATTGTGATGAATAGTGATGATTTTGTGAAAAGTTTTTGAAAAGCTTGTTTGACATGATTCAATCTTTTCTATGATGCTCCTAATGATGGTTTAATGCTCTAAGTTGATAGCCTTGTCAAATAGCTCATTTTCACTTTGAGAACTCAATAATTTGGGTTTTACTTACTAAACACTTAAAAGAATTTTGAGAATTCTAGTGAACTGGGTGTTACTGAGAATTAATGAAGTGTTGAGTTACATAAATGGTTAATTAGAGAGTGAATTGATGTTCGGATATTACCTTTGATACATTTCAATTCTCTTCTCTAGTCTTTGGTATTACTTTTGTCTCTTTGGATACTTTGTAGAAAAATGCCACCAAAGACTTGTAACCACCCACATTGTGTCTCTATATCCTCAAAATGAAAGGAGAAAGCTCCAGTTGAGACACCAAAGACGGAGCACACAAAAGATAAGTCTTCCGCAAAGTAATTTCAACTGTCCTAAGCAAGCAAGGGAACTACAAATACTTTGGTAACGTGAACCTTCTCACACATTCACCAACTTCTCGGGTACGAGCCAAATGAGGAAGAGAAACTCTGTCAAGAGCTTGAAAACAAATCTTGAGACTACGATGATGCTTCGGTCCAAGGAGTCTCCACTCCTTAGAAAAGGTACCCATTCCACCACTTTGTACAAAGCTTTCGTTTTTCTTTTTCGTTCCTAATTTGCTTTGTCAGGGTCCTCTTTCTTTGTTTTGCTTTCTCACTAAGACGGTGAGAAGTAAGTCCGGGGGTGGGGGCGGGGGAAGGGACCAATTGCTATTGTTTATTTGAGTTGCTTTTTTTCTTTCTTTTGAGTATTTGCATAACATAAAAACCATAAAACCAAAAAGTTAAATTAAAACCATTAAAACATAAATACAAGCATTTAATTGCACTTGCATTTGTTTAGTATTTGAGTTAATGAGCATTTAGGATTGCATTTCATTGGGAACAATGATGAACTTGCCTTGGTATAAGCTTGATGATCCATTTGTTGAATTTATGCCCAAGTTACTAGTTGTTTGTTGCATACCGAGCTTGTTTGGAATGTAAGATCGATCCATACTTAGAATTCTAGATTTGACATTCTTGCATTGGTTGAAGCATAATACATTCCTTACTTATTATAACCTAATCTTGACTTGCAATTATCATGCTTATGCACTGCATTTGAACTCATGGATACACATACATACTTGGATTTTATTTTCCTTTGTACCATCCTTGCTAATCCAAGTAGCTGGTTCCATACACTGGATATGTTTCCATACCCTTAGCCTAGATTTTTTTCAAGCCATATTTGATTGTTATATGTGTGAGGCTTCATTTTAGAATGAGTTTGGCAGAAAATGTTAGGTTTGAGCCGACAAAAATGGTATCTCATGTACTTCCGGTTCATGCTTTTTGGAGCGGATAGGTCTAGGTGGGAATTAGATCTTGGGTATAGGTTCACTTGTGTCTTGGGTATTGAATTTTTGAGTTGAACCAAAAGAATGTAAGACAAAGAAGTAAACCTTATGAGAAAGGTTAGAAAGTAGAATCATCTTTGGAATAGATATATCTTGGGTTAGATTTTGATTATGTGTATTTGGGTAGATGAGATTTTATTCTTGTGTGCATCAATTGGCTTTCACCTTTATCATTCTTCTAAAGCTCATTCTATTCCTTGAATGATCCTTGTATCGAACAATTTGAGCCATGTTTGAGGATAAATCATTTTTTCTCTGAGACCTTACCCTTAGCCAAATAAGTTCACTTAGTGGGCATAATTTGATTCTTGGTTTTGTTTAAAGAATGATAAAAGGAATGATTGTTTTGAATGCATGTATAAGTTGAAGCTGAATTTGGATTGAATGTGGAAGAGTATGGCTAAGATTTTTAAGTAAACTTTCTCACCTTACATCGTAGAATTACTAACTTGGGCATTGGGTTTAATTTTTGGATCAGCTTGCTTTGGCTTTGGGTTTCCATTCTCAACTTCTTTTTCGGTTTTTTCATTTTTTTGCTTGAGGAAAGTGATGTTTGCTTTTTAAATTACCAATTAATTAACAGGTGCAAACGGTTATCGATGCAACACTTGAGGATCGAATCTACAAGGAACCTAGAACTAACAAAATGAGCCATAAGAACCAAATTTAAGCTAGATCAATCGATTATGGTTTTGAATTAAAGACTACTAAAACTTAACAAGAGAAAGGCTAAAATCAAACAAAGCATTAACTAAACAATTTCAAACTAGAAAATGACTTAAATAAAACAGAACGATTAAAATGCAAAAAGAAAATCAATCAAAGGAGATGGGCTTTAAGCAAAGCAGTTGATCAAAGGGAAATACAACTAACTAATGATGAATTTGGGAACATCAAGATTAACCTAGGACTTGAAATACCTAAATGGATCAACCTGCTCATGGCATTGATCCTTTTATCAATATATCAATTGAGTTAAGCTCTCATTTACCAATTCAAAGATCAATAAGCAATAAACACAAGTTCATTCAGTCCATTAAACATCCTAACTTTATTTTTCAATGGCTAGGTTAGCTTAGCTCATAAAAAGATCACTCATAAATTTTATCAAACACTATTCGGGCAGAGAAACTCCTAGTATCTATATTCAAGTGATCAAGTTAAATCAAGCATTAAGAACACCTTAAATAAAGAAATTTAACAACAGAAGCTTAAAATCAATCATCTAACCGTATGATCTACCAAGCCATCAACCAATCAATCAACTACTCACTCATGACTACAAAGAAACTCAAAACGAAAGATAAACATAATGGAATAGAGAAAAGATAAGATAAAGAAATTTCCAATTGATTCAAAAAAATGATCAAAAGATGATAATCCAAATGAGTCTCAAGTAATTTCTCTCAAACTCACTTTCCAAATGTTCTAAGTGTCTCGACATTAAAAGCTAGATGTTCTAAACCCTTAAAAAGGGTTATAATGTTTAAAATAGAACTGGGTTGGACCAAGTAAGAAACAATTCGTTTAGAATTTTTTATCTCAAATCTCGACAAAGTGGTCGAGATTTTGGAGCTAAAATATTTCTGTCAAATTCTTTCGACCTCAGACCAAGTGGTTGAGATTTTGGAGCTTGTCCTTTGTCTTCGTCCTGTCTGTAAATCTCAACCTGAATTCTTGAGCAAGAGGTCAAGATTCTCATGCTGACACATCTCAGTTCAATTATTTTGACCTCAAATCTCGACCAAGTGGTCAAGATTTCCCTCCCAAAACTTCTTCTCCTCTTTTTGGTGCTTCTTTATTTCCAGAGTTCGATTCCCAACTTTTCAATTTTTAAAAGTTAGCTCCAATCTACCTGAAAGAACTCGAGAATGGAAAAATATGCAATTATATAGCCTTTAGACTCTAGAATGTGAAATATGCAAATTTCTATACTAAAGTGAGAATATGTGAGTTCTAGGTGATAAAGATGATGCAAAATGTGAATGAAAACTAGGCCTAAAACATATATATTATATATTTTAAAGTAAATTTAGGATATAAATCGAGCATTATCCATCTAATTGTTGAAATTAAAAAAAACTTTGATGAAAATCAACAGATAAACCCATAAATCTTGCAATAACAAAAGTAAGTAACAAATTTTTCTTTTACTAAACTATCTTTTATCACATCGTTAGTATTGTTTATATCGAAAATACAATAACACAAAAAATATGAACTTTGAGTGACACTCTAGAGTTATAGTTTTCATATAATTTATTAATAGTATTATAAGAAAACTAGGATTATATACATGCTATAACGTGAGATTTGATCGTTTTCTTATCCCGTGTTTATTTGGTCCTTAGATCCGTGTTGATATTTTAAACATTATTTTTCGAAATATTGTTCTAGTAGTCCAAAACCTGAAGCGAAATCAACCCGAATTAGAAGAATCGAATCTGAACCAAATCCGACAAAATATCTCAATAGATCATAAACGCGTATATTTAAGAAACCAAACTGGAATCAAATCAAGAACCAAACTCTAGAGATGTTTTAGTTAAATCTTTATTTATTTTGGATATTCATATAAAAATACTGAAACCCAAATTCAATCTATACCAAATCGAACTCGATCCGAAAAATAAAAATAACCGAATAAGTGTTATATCAAAAGAGCCAAAAACCAAATTAAAAGAACCAAACCTGACAAAATACCATAGTGAGTGCTACATCTATCTATGTATTCGGAAAACCGAATCCAAATCTGAATCAGAACCAAATCAAAAATCGAATTTGCACCAAATATATATTAATTTAATTTTAATCTTTTTATAGTTTTTTCTAATTAAATTTTTGTTACTTTTAAATTTTTATATAAAGGTTTATAATCAAACTTATCTTAGGTCTATTTTTAAAAGGTAGTTATGAACTATATGTTAATTTATCCTAAAGTTTATAACATGGTCAAAATGAAAGTGTCTTCCGCTTTAATATATAAGACTAAAATTATATCCGTGTTATAACGCATGATCTGATTATTTTTTCAATTCATTTTCATTTGGTTCTTCGACCCCTTTTAATATTTTGAATATTGTTTTCAAAATGTTTTAAAAGATTAAAAACTCATACTGAAATCAATCCAAATTAGAGTAACCAAATCCGACAAAACATCTCAATGAATCATAAATCTATGTATTTGGAAAACTGAACCTAAACACGAATGAGAACCATATCAAGAACCAAATTTTAGAACTTTTTCATTAATTTTTAATTTTGAATATATATATATATATATATATATATAAACATACCTTAATCTGAACTCGATGTATATAGAATCAAACTCTATCCCAAAAATAAAATATCCGAATAAATCTTAAATCAAAATAATCAAAATACTGAATTAGATGAACAAAACTCGACAAAATACTACTCGGTTAATCATGTTCATTTACGTTGTTAGACAAATGTTGATATTACTATAATTCTAGTATATATTATAATGCGGAATTTGGTTGTACTAAAAAAATTTGTAACATACTAAGTTGATAAGTACAATTTGAAATAATTCGTTGTTTGTTATTATCCTAAAAGCAGCATATAAATACATTTGAAATACAATTAAAAACCGTAACATACTAAGTTGCGATTTTGTAATAATTTTTTGTTTGTTATTATCTTTTTAGGTTTTGTGGTGTAAATTTTGTTATGATAATTTATAAAAATTAAATTGCACAAATAAAAGTTTCTATAAAGAAAAATAAAATTTCTCTTGAGACTTTTTTCTTTCCTACCACTTTTACTCCTTCGCCCACATAGGTCTCAGGTTCTTGCAGCAGCTGCAACTTTTCTCTGAGAATTCGTACTGATCAGTTTGAAAGAAATTATAGTGTCAAAAAGGTTTGAGATTTAAAATCAACTACAAAATTGTAAAGACTACTAAGCAAACATTCAAGCATTCAGTTTCAAAAAAAAAAAAAAAAAAACATTCAAGCAAAAATTTGATGATGATGATGACAACCGAGGATCTTCTATAAATTTTGAATGTGTTAATACAATCATGGATTGCTTGAAAAGGACTCCTTGTATCTTTACTCAATTCAGAAAGAACTAAAAAGCCATACATTATGCACAGAACAACATTCACATGAAACAACTGTTTTTGCTAAACAATCAAGTAGAAGACGGATACGATACATACTCAAACAAAATCAAGAAATCAAAATCAAAATCATGGCCCATAAGTGCAAAACATTTGCAATTTAAAGAAAAGATCCAACACAGAAGATCCCATCGCCACCTAACATCGACCATATCAAAAACCCTAGCATAATATATTAGGGTGATGGATGAATACATAATGATAATAATGATGTATACATAAAAGATATAATGAATATAATACATTGGTAGTGACCTAATGCATGGCGATAGCGATCGGGACAGTGACGAGAACATAACGGAGGCTGCTGTGAAGGAGATTCCGCTAGGAGATCCGCCTGAAGTGGTTGCATATAGTTGAAGGGGACTTGTATGAAGAAGAAAATGAAGAAAAAGCTGTTGAGTCAGATGTGGCATTAGACTGTTTTCAAATAGGTTTGGGCCATGGCGGCCAGTGCTCCTAAGATCATAGAAGCAATGCTGCAGGAAACGATGCTTCAAAGTCGTGGGCGGCTAGGGTCGCAGATTCATGGCTTTGGGTTTCTCATCTATCGGATTCTCAATTGAAAATTGATTTCGTTGCTCCAAGGTTAAGTGTTGAGTACCCTAACAGGAAAGAAGGGGAAGCTTGTGTGACAATTCATCAAGAGGTTTTGAATAGAGTGAATCTGAAGTGGCAGAATTGTATGGTGGTGAAGGTTTTTGGGAGAAGTGTTAGTTTGGTTGCCCTATAAAAAAAATTAAAGGAACTATGGAATCCCTCAGATGCGATCTCCGTTATTGATCTTTCGAGACAACATTGTTTGATCAAGTTTAGCTCGCATGATGAATTCCTTTCTACGCTTACGGGAGGCCCATGAAAGGTTTTTGGTAGCTACTTATTAGTCAAGGCATGGGATGCAAATTTTGATCCTACACATAGCGTGATCTCTACGACTTCGGTGTGGGTAAGGATTGAACATCTTCCTATGAGTATGTATGATGAATGTGTGCTTATGGGAATTGTGAGTGGACTAGGTAAACTTCTTCGTGTAGATCATACTACGGCTAATGCACTTCGTGCACGTTTTACCCGTATCTGTATTGAAGTGGATCTACGCAAACCTTTGAAAGGGTCTATTCAAGTGAATGGGGTGCGGTACTTTGTGTCATATGAGGGACTTCCAAACATTTGTTCGATATGTGGTATTTATGGTCATTCTTTGCAGTCGTGTCCGAAACTTAAGAGGATTCCGGAGGAGACTACTGAAAATCGTATGATAGTTGAAAACCAAGATGTACAACCGCAATCACAAGATGGATTTAATCTAGTTAAGAGATCGGGGAGGCGTCATGGGGAGAATATCAGGGCTGGTACAGAAGTTGCTGGAAACTCTCAAGGGGCCTCTCGTCACGCTTTGAAAGATTTATCTAGTCAACATATCCAACAGAAATTGAATGTAACTAATAGCTTTGCTACTTTAGTGTTGAGACCTGTTTCCACAAGTGAAGAACAACAGGTTGGTATGAGTGGTGATAAAGAGAATGCGGGGATTCAGGTTTCAAGAGCTAAGGGCTCATCGACCAAAATGAATAAGACTTTGGTGTTTGCGAGTCAGGGTAAATTGGAGTCAAATTCGAATGTGTCTTCAACATTGGATAAACAGACAAGTGTGAAAGTGGATAGGAAAACTAATGGAGGAAGGACTCACGAGAAGAATAGAGTGAACCGCAAGCAATCATTGTCGAGACCCACGCGTGGACTAGTGTTTGGAAACTCGTCTGAGGAAGTAGTTTTATCCACGGCAGGGAAACGTTTACGTATTGAGAACTTGAATGTTGGACGCGTGGGTGGAAGTTTCATGGTTGATAAATCGCAGCCTAACTCGAGACATATTCCTTTAGTGAATCATGATGTGGAGCAAATTGGGTGAAGGTTTCTTCAAATAATTGTACGACGACGCCGAGTGGAAGTGATGTTACTTTTTTATCAAGTAAATCATGCTTACCGCCTGAGGTTAAGATTACTTCTTTTTTGAAGAAGGATCGAGATGCTTTAATATATAATAAGAATATGCAGGAGACTGAGTCACATGATGATGGTGTGGCTTCAATGTTGGCATAATATTGTTCCCCGTGGATTCTTTATTCTTCTCTTAAGTGCTTGTTTATGATGAATTACATTTTTTGAAATTGTCGGGGGGCAAATAAACCCAATTTTAGACGTTCAGTATGGTACTTGTTGAAGAAGTTTAAGGTTGATGTTCTTGCTTTATTTATTTGAGACACATGCGGGTGGTGACAGAGCACTGATCATCTGTCAAGGTTTGGGTTTTGATCATTCTAGTCATGTTGATGCAATTGGTCAGAGTGGGGGGTTATGGCTGCTTTGGCGCTCTAGTATTGGTATGATAGATATAGTTGAAAGCTCGGATCAGTTTATTCATGCTAGAATTGCTTTGTCTTCGGGTCCGGTTCACTTAGTTGTGGTGTATGCGGCTCCTACAGCATCACAACGTTCAGGTTTGTGGGAGCAGCTGAGTCGTATTATCTCTTCACTTGATGCACCGTGCTTAATTAGTGGAGATTTTAATACGATTGTTTGTATGGACGAGAGAATAGGTGGGAATGGTAGTCTATCCTCCGATTGTTTACTATTCTCAAACAGGATTCAGAATCATTCTCTTATTGATATGGGGTTTTGGGGGAAACCTTATACGTGGAAGAGGGCACGTTCTACTAGTAACTTTGTGGCTAAGAGATTGGATCATATTATGTGTTGTCCCCAATTCCGGCTAAAGTTTCATGAGGCTGATGTGCTAAATCTTCCTTTCTTATCATCGCACCACTGTCCTCCTTATCTTCAGTTATGTCCGAGCATTGATGCAAATCCTAGGCGGCATCCATTTAGATTTGAGACGGCTTGGTTGAAACATGACGGCTTTAAAGAGCTTCTCCAGGCATCTTGGCACTCAGATTTGAGTACTCCGGAAGCACTTTTTAGGCTACAAGGCAAGTTGAAAAATGGAATCTTTAAGTCTTTAAGAATATTCAAAGACGTAAGGAAACATTGACACATCGGATTGAACGGTTCCAAGCTATTCTTGTTCACTCCCCTACGGATAACTTAATTGCTAAAGAAGAGTCTTTGTTGATGGAGTTTGAGACTATTTTGGAACAGGAGGAAGTTCTTTGGTTTCAAAAATCCAGGGAGAAATGGGTTTCGCTGGGGGATCGAAATACAAGGTACTTTCATACCTCCACAGTAATACATCGAAAGCACAACCGGATAGATATGCTGCATGATGATACAGGGATTTGGATTGAGGACCAAAGTCAGTTGGAACGCTTAGAAATTTCCTTTTATACGAAATTGTATTCTTTTTCTGATGTTCCTGTACAGACGAACTCGCTCCCAAGTTCAGGTTTTGCTAGATTGAGTCGAGAAGATAGCGTTTTTTTAGATAAGGCTTCTACAGCGGTAGAGATCGAGAATGCTATACGTAGCATGAGAAAATTTAAAGCACCTGGTCCGGATGGGTTTCAGCCAATATTTCACAAAGAGTGTTGGGATACTGTGGGTCAGTCAGTAGTGGATTTTGTACTATGTTTCTTTGAGTCAGGGGTATTACCGTCGGGTACAAATGATATACTCTTGGTTCTGATTGGTAAAGTCTTGAAACCCGAGTTGATCCAGCAGTTTCGCCCTATTAGCCTGTGTAATGGACTATTCAAGACCATTACTAAGACAATGGTTATAAGGCTGAAGAAGTTTATTACTAAACTAATTGGTCTGGCACAAGCTAGTTTCATTCCTGCCAGGCTTAGTGTGGACAATATTGTAGTGGTCCAAGAGGTAGTACATTCCATGAGACGTAAAAAGGGTAGGCGAGGTTGGATGCTCCTGAAATTGGATTTAGAGAAAGCTTATGATTGAATCCGTTGGGATTTTTTGGAAGACACTCACACGGTTGCAAATTTTCCGAGCTCTTGGATTCGTTGGATCATGAACTGTGTGATGGGTCCATCGATGAAGCTCATTTGGAATGGGGAAACGACTAATTATTTTCAACCTCGCCGAGGTCTTCGACAGGGTGATCCATTATCTCCCTATCTGTTTGTTCTATGCATAGAATGACTTTGCCACTTGATTGATTCATCGATTATTGATAAGCAGTGGAAACCATTCCGTCTTTCACGAGATGGTCCTCCACTATCCCATATATGCTTTGCCGATGATCTGATTTTATTTGCAGAAGCTTCAGTATCACAAATCTCGGTGATCCGTCAGGTCTTAGAGAAGTTTTGTAATGCTTTGGGTCAAAAAGTGAGTATAGAGAGATCAAAAATATTCTTTTCCTCTAATGTCTCTCGAGAGTTAGCCCAAACAATTAGCCAAGAGAGTGGAACTGGAATAAACACATGAGTTAGGAAAGTATCTTGGTATGCCTATTTTGTAGAAGTCGATTAATAAAGACACATTTAATGAGATTCTTTTGAAAGCCTCATCAAAACTAGCGGGTTGGAAGAGTCATTGCTTGAGTTTTGCTGGTCGCCTTACTCTTACAAAGGCAGTGCTCACGTCTCTTCCGGTTCATGTTATGAGTTCCATTTATCTTCCTAAATCAATGCTAAACCAGATTGATAAGATATCACGCTCATTCTTATGGGGAAGCAGTTCGGACCAACATAGATAACATCTTATCTCTTGGGAGGTTGTGTGTTCGTCTCGTGGATCAGGTGAGTTAGAAATCCGTTGTGCTGAAGATATGAATAAATCTCTGATCGCTAAGTTAGGGTGGCGAGTTCTTACAGGGAGTGATGATTTTTGGTTTAGGGTGGTCAAATCAAAATACAAAGTAGGCGACACTCAACATTTGGATTGGACCACAAGCAAGTGTAATATATATTTGACGTGGCATACCATCCCCTTGGGTTTGCGTGAGGTTGTTCTACCAAATTTGCGATGGGTACTTGGGAATGGTTCTACTATTTGTTTTTGGCAAGACCGTTGGCTTAAGGTATTACCGTTGATTGATATGGTCCCTACAACGAATCCCATACCTGATCATGAGATTAACCTTAAACTTTGTGAACTATGGGATGCTTCTTCGGATTGGAAATTTTCTCGTATTTTTCCTTTTATAGATGAACAAAGTCAACTTCATCTTCGAGCTTTTGTGTTAGATAATTTCACTAGAGCAGCAGATCTAATTGCTTGGTCTTTATCTCGGAATGGAAGATTTACGGTGCAATCTGCATACCATTGGCTGTCACATAACCCGACACCAACATAGGATATGTCTTGCTTTTATCATAGCATTTGGCGAGCCCCAGTTACAGAGTGAGTCCAATGTTTTTTGTGGCTTGTTGCAAGGCAAGTGATCATGAAAAATGCTGAAAGGTTTAGACGTCATCTCTCACCAACATCGATGTGTCCTGTTTGTAGGGGATCTGAAGAATCGATTTTACATGTTCTTCGAGAGTGTCCCGCAATGTTAGGTATTTGGAATCGCCTTGTTCCTATCTCTCACAGAACTGTTTTCTATGAGCAGACTTTACTGGAGTGGCTATTCACAAATTTGAATGATAATTATGTGGTGGATGGTATCTCTTGGCCCACATTGTTTGGTATGGCTGTTTGGTGGGGTTGAAAGTGGTGTTGTGGATATGTTTTTGGTTCAGACTTCAAATGTCGTGATCGTACTCGCTTCCTTGTTAACATGGGACGTGAGATATCTTCTTCTCATGTGTGGATGCGTATCCAACCTGGTCTAACAACTCGTACGACACGAGTAGTGTTATGGACACGTCCGCAAGTAAATTAGTGGAAAATTAATACAGATGGTGCTTCACGGGGGAATCTGTGCTTGGCTACAGCAAGAGGGGTGATGAGAGACTGTGAGGGTGAATGGTGTGGTGGTTTCGCGCTTAATATTGGGTATTGTTCTGCTCCTCTAGCTGAGTTATGGGGAATTTACTACGGTCTTTACATAGCATGGGAGAAGGAAGTTCAAGTTGTATTAGAAGTAGACTCGAAGATTGTGGTTGGGTTTCTAACGACAGGGATTGAGGATACTCATCCCTTGTCTTTCCTGGTACGTTTGTACCATGGCTTTGTTACGAGGGACTGGATAACTCGTTTCACACATGTGTATATGGAAGCTAATCGTCTTGCCGATGGATTAGCGAACTATGCGTTTACTTTACCGCTTGGTTTTCATGCTTTGTCATGTATTCCTGACTCACTTTCTTTGCTTTTTCATGCGGATAGGGATGATTCTTCATCTTCTACAGACATTTATATTTAGTTTTAATATCTTTTGAATAAAGTTTAAGGGAGGCTTTTTTCCCTTTCTTCGATAAAAAAAAAGATATAATGAATACGTGAATACAGAATAATGAAATTACTTTTAATTGCTAAAAAAAATTTATGATAGAATGGATCGATCCAAATCATAGGTTAAATTTATTTTAAAGTTTAATATATAAGATATAGTGTTGCTTTACATTTTAATTAAAATTTTAAAATTTGAGACTAAATATAATTGCAATATACTGACAATCAAGTAATTCATAACAGTCATTCAGAATGACACCAACCATATAAAATTAATATAAGTTTCTTTGTTCGAAATATACGCAAATCTCTTAAATATATTCTACGCTACCAAACATTTCAACGAGGATCCAGAAGGTTGATTCAAAGAAATTTTGAAGCTTTTGTTTCCGGGAATTAGGCTGGATTTGCAATGCATTTGTTAATTGTAAACAATCACAAGAAGATATACATATATTAAAAATGGTATATATACCAAATCTTATAAACTAATAGTATAATTTATTTTCATTCGAGAATTTATTTACTATATATCTCTTGATCACCTAATTTCAAACAAAATTCGACGATCACGTGGTTAAGTTTAATAATATTTGAAAGTTTTTTTCTGGAGCTAGTTTGGTAATTGAATCTATGAAAGTGTAGAGTTTTCATCTATGAATTTGGGTAGTAAAAGAATGAAACAAATACCATTGAACAAAAAATCTCAAACGTAAACCAAACAAGGAAGAGGCTTAGGCAACGAAACGGCACCGTTGCCAGAAATTCCTTCAAACCCAACTTTAAGTTTCCCACAAAACACCTTAAGCTCTCTCTCACGCGCCGACCAACCATCTGTCTTAAAAGTAACCATAACAGCCATTCTCAGGTTAAACGACACCGTTCCGGTCTCTCTTTCTTTCTTCATCTCTTCCACAACCCAGCTCGGTACTTTCGGTTGTTCTTTCTCTCCGGCCGTTAATGTTTCTCCGATTACAACTGATTTCTTGGTCTCCACGTAAACTGGTGGGAAAAACGCTGTCGCTAAGTAATCATCTTCTCCGGCCGCGTTTTGGTGATAAACGAATCCTTGGATTCGATCGAAGTAGCCTTTCAATTTTTTGTTTTGATTCTGAATTGTGAGATTAGCCGTCCACTGAGCGGAGAAAACCGGTTCGGTTACGTTGAAATTGGAAACTGCGAAGTTGGTTAGAGAGAAAACCGGGACTTGAGGACGGAGAACTAGCCAAGTTATTGTGGTGGATATGCAGAAGAGAATGATTAAAATGATTAAACCGGTGACAATTCCTCTGAAAAAACTGGAAGAAACAGGTCTTTGGTAAACCGGATTTTGATGGGCCGGGTAAGATGACCCGTAATATGAAGCGGGTGGGGCTTGAGCGTAGGGGTATTGTTGATTATAGGCTGCATTTGGATAATTTGGGTATAAGGATTGGTGATAGCCTGGATAGCCCATAACTGGCGGGTGCGTTTGCGGTGGAAGCGGTTGAGATTGCGGTTGCGGTTGCGAAGTTGGTGGTGGTTGACTGGTATTACGTTCGGGGGTTTCTTCTTCCGGAGGAGAAGGCATCGTCGTCGTCTCTCTCTCTCTCTCTCCCCTCTCTTTCTCTGTGATTAGATTTGAAAATTAATCAAAATTTTCTGGGAAATAATTTGGGAGAAAGAAGAAGGGAAATTAGTGGAAAGCACGAAGTTTAATTGCGTCTTTTTCCCCCAAAGATTTTTTCTCTTTCTTTGGAGTAAACCAAAAAAAAAACTAATCAACAATATGGATAAAAATAGTGAATCCGCCATTGAAAAGCCAAAATTAGCTCTAGTACAATTATCGTATCCAGATCTTTAAATTCTAATAAATCTTCATCACGATCAATTTAAGCTTCTCCTAATATATATTGTCATGTCATCAAATCATCCATTTTTATTTGAGTTCCAATATTGCAAATTTCAGATCTTTACCCAACGAAAGTTCCAATATTTTCAAACTTTTGTACAAAAAAGATATCAAAAAGCTATAGTTATTAAACGAATTTCATTTCTTATGCGTAAGAAACTTTCAACAACATTTAAGGATGCTTTAATGAAAAGCATGTGTCCATATTATTCCAACGAACCTTGAAATTTATGTAACTTACAGAACAAAAAACAAAACTTCTACTAAACTTTGCACTAGACAAATTTTCTGATTGTGATATATAATCCCTTAAAGATCGTGCCTAAGTTTCACATATACACATGTGGTTAGGCATATATGCAACAATTTGGTCAACGCTAGAATCTGCTAATTCAACTCCTAGTTTATTTTGATGGAAACAATTAAAACAGAAAATAAATAAAGAAATAAACAGGTAATGTGGCGAAGATGAAGATGATGGAGAATAGTCAATAATGTGAGGTCCAACCAGTATTGGTATATTGAATCTAATCCCATGTGTGATCCTGTATGCAGCTGTCTATATCCCGACCATTTTTTTCTCTCATATCTCACTTAACTCATTTCTACGTTACTCTTTCCTATTTTTATTTTTGAAGTATTACTAGATTCGTATTTATATGGACAACACTCAATTATAATAAAAGTATTATTATCTTATTAAATATTTAATGTTGTTCTAATATAAAGTGTGTACATTTTTTTATCAACATTAAGCCATAACTGATTGGTCCATTAGCCAAATTTCTACATAACGTAAGCAGTAAAACTCGATCAATAGTTACGTGATGGTACCTACCTTTATAGACTTACCACCTACTATACTAAGATCACTTTACACATTCTTGTATTTGTTGTATTAATGTAAAATATGAACATGAATTCATCTCAAATAAATATCATATTGATTTTACATATTATATGAACTCATAATCAAATTTTCAGTTAATTTTAAAATGTAATTGTATTTTTTTAACAAAAGCAATGTACTTATATTGATAGATCATAATCATTCATTACAAGATGCCTTATATAGGCAGCACAAACATCTGTTATTAACTAGACCATCAGCACATTGATTATGGACTCGAACTTTATGAACAAAAAAAATTGAATCAAATTTGCATCTCCAAGCGTTCACATGGCATGGCTTGATAGTGATGTAGTCACAAGTTAATAATTTTGTTATTCAATAACCTATTCACAATTAAATTGTCGCCTTTAAAGATAACAAACGATAATCCAGGGACCACATGCATTTAAAGCCCAGATAAGAGTTATAAATTCTGCTTCTTCGGTTGTGAGCCGCCCTTCAAATTTACTCATACTGAAACGTATACCACGGCCATGTTCATCTCGTGCAATTCATCCCAAACCTGAAATAACATTGATATGTAATGATGCATCATAATTACACTTAATAAATCTTGGTGGTGGCCGAGTCCAATGTGAGATGTAATAGTAGTGGTTGAAGACAACATTTGCATTGATGTGGGTGTCCCTAAACCCATCTTTGGTATCCATTCCAAGGTATCCGAGCTAATCTTAGCATACTTAGCTATAACATCATATGATTGTCTGACAAAACAAAGATCGATTTAATTTTTCCATACCGCCATAGAATATAAAAAGATAAGCAGTGAAGGAGTAGCGGAAAAGAAGAAGACGAATGAAGGCCCAGAAGCCATAGTAACTTGTCTTCCACACTTAAATCGGGACTACAAAGTACTCATGTTGGAATACCTGATAAACGCCATAACACTTCAGCAAAAAGACATTGAAAGAAAACATGTTGTTGTAATTCAATCTCATCACAACAGCGTACAAAATCAGGTGGCCCTTCAGCATGACGCCGTGCAAGATTATCTCCCACAACAAATATTTTTTACCCAAAATCCAAGAGAAAATATTGAAGTTTTGGAGGTAAAGTTGTTCACCAAATCTGTTTTGAAATATCATGTCGGTGTGACAATGGTGTTTGATACTCTGATCCTTGTGAAGCTAAAGTCGTTGCTAGCCAGTATCCAAACTTAATTGTATAGATATTGTTTGATGTATGTGACCATAAATAAGAATCCTCAAATTGAGGACCAGGAATATAAGTCTGGAGAATGTGCTTCCAATCCGAACTTTGGACATATTGGCAGAGAACATTAATATCCCAGTGGTTATCTGGATTAATAAGAGAGGTAACTAACATATGTGGATTTACCACTGAAGTTAGTAGTGGGGGTCGTAGCGTATTTATGGGTAGTCAAGGATCAAAACCTGTAGACGATCGCGAGCCATTACCAATTTGGTGTTGTAAGCATAGAACACCAACCGTAAGACGCTTGTGATCCTACCCTCGTAGTAAGCAAGGAACTCGGGGGAAATAATGGGAGCAAAATAACTTATACACAAAGCTATTAGATCTTTGCAAAATTTACCATACCTAATTAGTTAGAAGCACTTAATTAAATTCCTTAATACGCCAAAAACCCATCCCACCATTACTTTTTTTGTCTTCATCTGATTCCAAGAGAGCTATGTCATCTGCCTTTGATGGTACGTATTATCCTACCAAAAGACGCGAATAAGTTTATCCACTTTGAAGCATATATCTGCAGGGAGACAAAAAAAATTCATCGAATATATGAGTATAGCATAAAATAGACAAACACATCCACTGTATTCACCTTATATTATACTAAGATGTGAAATATTTTAGGGGACTAATTCACAAAAAACCATAGATGTAAAACAAAATTTAATATGTTTTACTATATGATTGTAAATTTAAGTGATCAAACCGTGTGATCATAAAGAATAATAATATATTATAATTTAATATGATAATTGAGTGTTGTTGAGTTTATACAAAAAAATTTACCGATGATAATTCAGTAACATAATATTTTTACATATTTCAGAAAAATATTTATTAATCTATATGATAATAACAATATCAATAAAGGTATATACAATTATGCTTTAGTCGTATCTTTTCATGTATGGTTTTATTTTTATACAATTATGATTATTCATTTGTTGTGTTTTTTTAAATAGTATATGACAGCAATGGAAGACATAACAAATGAATATAAGGTAACCAAAAAAGATACAACCAAAAAAGATACAACAAACGAATATACAATTATGAACATACAGTTGAACCCAAAAAAAAACTTTTCATTGTCTTTTTATTGTACATATGCAATATACGGTTGTCACTTTAAATAATTTTCAATCGTGTAGATATCAATAGAATGAAGAATCAGAGTTAAGAGCAAAGTGACATGGACACAATATGCTGATATGTACAAGGAAGAAGCGCTTACCTTAAAACAAAGAAGTTGCCAATTTAACAGGATCTGTAGAGATTTTAGGTCTAGGCTTGATCGATATACATAAGGCATAGAAGACTGCATATCCTTTTAACCTTATTGAGCATTATTGAGAGAGCGTTTTGTTTTTGAGAGAAGAACTCTTATCTTCGTGTGTGAGGTTTTTGTAAGGTTGTGTTCTAGCTTTAGGTTGGTGACCAAATCCAACAAAGTAAGACTTTTGTAAGAAAAGTTCATTCAAATAAAGCTAGTAGAAAACGTTTGACCGATGTTTTTTTGATCCATAAAGTTGTGCGTGCTAAATGCTTGCAATTTCAATTGGTATCAGAGCCACACACCTAACCCTACCAGGTGAGATCCTGAGGATAGTATGGAGAACAGACAGCAGCTCGTGGGGGTCAGAGAACCTTTGATGCTTGATCTGAACAACTATGGCAATTTGAAGGTGCAGATGAAACAGATCGTCAAAGGAATTGATAAGGAAGTGTGGGATATTGTTGAAGATGGTTGGACACCACCAACTGTGAAGAATGGTGATGAATTTGTTCCCAAACCAAGGAAAAGCTGAACAGCCGAGAAGTAAACAGAATCAAAATACAACTCCAAGGCGTTGTTGGCAATTTTCAACACTTGGATATCCTACAGGTTTTTTTTGAAGGAACCACAAGTGTAAAGCGGACAAGAATCGACATGCTGGCTACAAGATTTGTATCTCTCCGCATGGAAGAACATGAATCCATACATGCTTTTAGCAGTAAACTAAGCACTCTGTCTCATGAAGCCTTGGTATTGGGAAAAGGCTTACAAGGATAAGAAACTTGTGAAGAAGTTCATGTGTTGTCTACCTTCCAAATTCTGTGGACATTGGTCTGCTCTTGATGTGACAAAGAACTCTAACAAAATGGGTTTTGATCAAGTTGTTGGTATGATGCAGGAATATGAGATTTAGCTGAACGAAGGTATTGAACCACATCATGGAAAATAAATAGCTCTAGTTGCAGAAGAAAAACCTAAATCACTGTCGGATGACCTTGAAGACAATATGATTGATTGTTAAAAAATATCAGGAATCTAGAGAGAGATCACATAACAATTAAAGAATATCAAGATGTTATCAAAAGGAGCTAAATACCTTGACAAGATTCTGCAGTATGGACGCACAGACAGAGGAAACTGGGGTCTAGGATACCGGGGAGGAGAAAACACAACTGTGAACACTATGTTTGTCAAAGGAATGGAAACATCTACCGACTTTCCTTGATTACAGTAAAGTCATATAATCTGTTATTTGCTTGCCTTTATTTTGTTTGTACATGGAAAAACTTTATATTCTTATCCCCTTTCTAAACCACTTATTTTGGCTTTTCCAGTTTCCAGTAGGCATCCTCTTCTCTATAATCCAAGAAAAGTTCATGTGCTGTTTCCTGTATTTCTGAGGTGGAACATGAATCCAAATTCTTCAATTTTTCTAGTTTATTTTTTAATTTTTTCACCTTGACCTTCCCTGGTAGTATTTGTCTATTCGTCCATTTGGATAGGTCTCTCATACAATTCAAAATCTTGCGTTCCTGACGGTTCCCTCTCAATCTTGTGCATCGATTCCATATTTCCCGTATTGTTTTGTCTAAACCAAGTTTCCTAATCTTATCATTTTAAACTATTAAAATACCAATACAAAACAAAAATATTTTTTATTGTGTTTATTCATAGTAACTTCTCATTTTATAAATTTTTATATTTTTATTTAGTTGGTTTAATTGTTAAGTTACAACTTCTCATTGTTGAAAATTATATTTGAAAATATATATTTTTTATAGTGTTATTTATTCAACGTAACTTTACTTTTTTTTATCACAATGTATTCAATGTAACTTTACATATATGAAAATATGTCTTTATTATTGTGTCTTTTCATTGTAAGTTTTCTTCTTTTAATTTTTTTTCTAATTATAACTTCCCTTTTATATTTTGTTTTTGTCTTTTAGTATATAGTTGTTTAATAACTTTTACAATTATTTTAACCATATATAATCTTAATTATTAGTATTATTTTTTCAGACACAAAATTATTTATTGAACCATCATTTACTAACACTACTAATATCGAGAAAAATAACTATTGGTTTTTCTATATTTTTGTTATTGTTTTTATAGATTCTAGAATTGTTTCAGACACTAAAAGATCAATACTTTCCCATCACTCATATATTATATGCTTGATGCGGTCGACATGCATCATTCGCGTGGCGTTCTCTATGCTATGGTGATGAACTCTTGCGTAAAGGTATAACAATTTCTATTGGTACTGGTACAACTACACCACTATGCCTTGCCCCTTGGTTGCCATGTAATCCGCCACGCTCAGCACGACTATTACCACTATATTCCCCGATGATCCTTGTTAGTGCTTTAATTGATCCTAGCACCCACCAATGGGATGCATTTAAGGTTAAAAGGATGATTGACTCTGTGGATCACCCTCTCATCTATAAAATCAATCTTCCCACACATGCTCAAGAAAATCAATGCATCTGGCATTACAATACTGATGATTGTTATACATTTAAGTCTGGATACCATTTAGCAACTACACTAAATCGTCATTCTGATTCACCTCCACTTTTAGCAGCATATTTAGACGTCACGCGAGATATATGGCGTGTGAAGATCACATAAAACTCAAACATTTTATTTGGAGAGTCTTCTCACTAGCTCTTGCAGTCTTGGAAATTTACACCGGTGCAACATCCCAACATCAAATCTTTGTATTCACGCTTTGTTTAGCTGCCCCTATGCTATTTGGCGTATCTCTGGGGTCCCACCATTTTCTGTTTCGTCAGAACAAGATCCGAAGACCATGAAGTTATGACATCTTTTATTTATTTGTGAAGATGCCCATTTAGATTTTTTATATAGATATCTTTCTTTTAGACTTATGTGACAACTATGGAAGAGTCGTAATGACTTGTGTTTTAATAGACATACTCCTGCTCCTGAGGAAATCGTCTACAAAGTGGTGGAAGATACACAAGAATGGCTTAATAGTACCTTAAACATAGTAAATCCTTTAGGATCCTCCTAGTTGGGCCATGTTTCACTACCAGTTCACTGAACACCACCACCACCCGGTCTATTGAAATGCAACTATGACACCTCTCATTATTTCGGTGATAAATTGTCAAGTATGGGTTGGATCTTGTGGGACTCGACAGGACACATGCTTCATTGTAGAATGGGTAAATTTTAGGGACATCATAAACTCACGATACTAATTTAAACTATGCAATCGATATGGAGTTTAGAATACCCTACAGTCATGTTTAAGGGTGATAACAAAGTAATCACGTCTTTGATTCAGCAAAAGACCACTAATCTACGCCTGCAGCCTTATGTCACTACAGTAACCCAATGGAGAAATATGTTCGAGGTTTGTTCCTTTAGTCTACTCTTAAGGCTAACGCGTCAATGTGCATATACTTTAGCTAGGGAAATTCTAAAGGAGTCTAATTATACTTGGTATATTTCTGCTACATATCCAAAAACTTTGTATCATGTTGTATACAACGATTTGAATAAATAAAGTCTTTGGTTGGTAAAAAATATAAATATTGTATTTATCGAATCATGATTTGCTAACACTACTATTATTGGAAAAGGAAGAACTATTGTTGTTTTGTTTTTTTTTGTAACTTGTTTTATAGAATCTATAATTGTGTCTTTTTTGTTGCTGATTCTTATATCCTTTTATAAAACCCATCATTATAATTGTTTTGAAACATCAATACAAACCAAGTAGTTTTCTTTCATTATGTTTTTTCATATTAACTACTCATTTATAAAGTTTTATCTTTTATCTACTTGGTTTAAAACCCATCATTATAATTGTTTTGAAATATCAATACAAAACCAAGATGTTTTCTTTCATTGTATCTTTTCATATTAACTACTATTTTATAAATTTTTATCTTTTATCTACTTAGTTTAAATTTAAAAATTATAACTTCTCATTTGTTGGAAATTATATTTGAAAAAATATCATTATTTGTGGTTGTGTTTTTCATTGTAACTCTACATGTATTTTCATTGTAACTTCCATTGTTTCCCTTTTTGGTCTAATTGTAACTTCCGTTTTGTATATCTTTTTTATCTTTGATTATATAGTTGTTCAATAATTTTTATTATAACTTTAACCGTTTAATATTTTGATTATTAGTATTAATTTTTTTCTGATATAAGAAATATTTTATTTATTGAACCATCATTTACTAACACTACCATTATCATAAAAATGAACTATTGTTGTTTCTTTCTTTTCTATAACTGATTTTATAGATCCTATAATTTTGGTTTTTTAAAATCCTTATATCTTTTTATTAAATCCATCATTTTAAAATTGTTGAAATACCAATACAAAACCAAAATATTTTCTTTTATTGTTTTTTTCTTAGTATCTTCTCATTTATAAATGTTTATCTTTTGTTTAGTTGGTATAGTTTTAAAAGTTACAACTTTTTCTTTGTTGGAAGTTACATTCGAAAAGATATTTTTTTAATGGTTATCTTTTTTTGTTGTTATTCTACATATATAAAAAGATGTCTTCTGATATTTTGTATTTTTATTGTGACTTCCCTTCTTTCATTTTCGGTTTAATTGTTGTTTTGCTTTTGTATATTTTTTGTTAGTGAACGAATGGGAGGAAGATCCTCCCATGATTTTGTTCAAACCGAGAAAACAAACTACACAACAATCGTTC
The DNA here is from genome assembly GCA_900406435.1 of Lepidium aucheri. Classification (NCBI taxonomy): domain Eukaryota; kingdom Viridiplantae; phylum Streptophyta; class Magnoliopsida; order Brassicales; family Brassicaceae; genus Lepidium; species Lepidium aucheri. The sequence goes on from OVBA01000428.1 coordinate 58,621, forward strand.
TAGTTCGTGTCACACCAAGAACAACATCATCCCAATACATACTAACTTCTTGTGGAACTGAATCAAAAAAATGCAAACCCAAGGCAAAGAAAAAGTATAGTTTGTCAAACTATCTCCAAGACAGATTGTTTTGTGACAAATTCAGACACACCAATCTTTAAAAAGAAAGCAATGTCACAAGTGTACTAGGAAGGAAAATCAATGAAAGTAAGGTATCCCTGTCATGAGAATATTCACCACAATCTTGGAATCGATCTCTAAAATTAATCGAGGTATATTTTGGTCCCAAGCGATAGCTAAACCATAATAAACACCCCACACTTTGGCTAAAGGGGCCAAACATATACCAATAATAAGTGCAAAACCATCATACCATGTACCTTGTGTGGTCCATAATACACCCCTTGTTGTTGCTAAGCCAGGATTACCACGAGAAGCTTCATCAGTATTCAACTTTATCTAGTCACATTCCAATGGAATCCATGTAGTCCTCTTCTTAGTTCGTATCGATTTAGTCCCATTACTAGCTATGCAGAATGCTAGAGAAATTTCATTTGAGATGTCTTAAGGAATTGCAATCGATCTTTGCATTTGCCATGAGACCCAAAAATATTCCTACATCGCCACTTCCAAACCCATCATATAGCCATAGAAAAAACTGTATACCACCTACTCGAGCCAAACTCCGCATCATCACCAAGGTTTGTGAAAATCCATTCCAGAAGAGTTTGAGAAAAGAAAAGCCTACACTTCCATTTGGTGCCAATCTCTCCCAAATACTAGACATCATAGGGCAATCTCGCAAAATATGTAAAATAGATTCGACTCCTCATTTGCACACCAAACATACATTAGTATCTCCGAGGTGACGCTTATATCTCTCCTCGTTAGCCATTAGAATTTGATGCACTCCTTTCTAAAGAAAGAAATGAACACGCTCGAAGACTTCCACTTTCCATTCTCTTCCGAATAACCTACTCAAATCTTATCTTGGTATATTATTACGAGCCAATAGTGCATAAGCTGAATGAACAAAAACTGATCATTTTAATTTCCTGCCCATGAAATTCTATCTTTCGTGCTTGTGACTTGATCGACTACCAAACCATTTAGCGTAGCTTCACTTCTGGCTGAACAAAAGGTAGGATTTATTGCCATTGCTAGCTTTGCCCTTCAACCAATAATTCCTTAACAGTCAAATTTAGAGCATCATGAGGTATTAACGAGACTATATCCTCAATGAGTGTCTTATCACCCAACCAACGATCCGTCCAAAAACGTATATCATTGCCATCATCAAGAACCCAACGCAAACCATTCAAAGTAGCAGTTTTGTAAACCCGTCTCCACACTCTGCCACGTCTAGGAGAAGTTTCTTTTCTTCCCAAGCCAAGTCAAATCATGTGTGTCCAATACCTTATATTTGCTTCTCAAAACTTGAGCCCATAAACTTTCGCGATAAGTTAACATTCTCCATCGTAGTTTGGCTAGCAATGCCCTATTCATTAAAGCCATAGACTTGATACCCAATCCACCTTGCAATCGAGGAAAACAAACTGTATCTCATGCCAATAAATGTTTTTTCCTCTTTTCAGCTCTAGTACTCCAAAAAAAAGCTCGAGATATCTTCTCCAATTTATTTAAAATCAATCCGGGTAATTCAATAGTACTCATAAGATGAACTAGAATCGAAGCAACAACAGACTTTGTAAGGGAACTCGGCCTGCAAAGTTCAAAAAACGACCCTTTCCAACCAAATAATCTAGACGATACTTTCTCCACAACATCTCCAAAAATATCCTTGTTTATCCATTTCTGTAGTATTGGCATTCCCAAATATTTCCCAAGATCAGTTGTAGAGGCAATCCCAATAACCTCGCTTATCTCTCGAATCAATTCACAAGGCACATTCTTGGAGAAGAAATTTTTTGACTTATCTGAACTCATTTTCTGACATGCTGCTTTACAAAAATCCTCCAGGACACTCCGAATAACCTGTATTTCTGAGATTGAAGCCTTCCTAAACATAACAAGGTTGTTTGCAAAACATATGTGAGTTAGCTTAGGCCATTTACAAGACAGACATATCGATTTTCAACTTTTATCTGCAACTACTCCTTCTATAAGATGACAAAGACGTTTAAGGTAGAACACAAACAAATATGGTGATAGAGGATCCCCTATCGCAAGACACGTTCAAATTTAAAGGGAACTATCTTTTCCATGTTCCATAAGACATTCATTGACTGACCAGTAACAGATCTCATGATCTAGGTGACCCATTTGGGCGGAAAACCTGTGGCTATGTGGGTGTCCTTTAGAAAATCCCATCAAACTCTGTCATATGCTTTTTCCAAATCTAACTTCAAAAGCATTCAGCCTTTACGACCATTCTTGCATCTCATAGAATGCAATGCCTCTTGCACAATAACCATGTTATTCGAGCTTAGTCTACTATGAATGAAGCTAGATTGTGCAGGTCCAATTAGTTTTGGCATTATACTCTTCAACCTCATCACCATTGTCTTTGTAATAACTTTAAAAAAGATGTTACAAAGACTAATAGGCCTGAATTGGGTTATCTTCTCCGGTTTTTGCACCTTCAGAATTAATACCACGAGAGCATTGTTTGTTCCTTTAAGTAAAACCCATGTTTCAAAAAAGCTTAACACAAATTCGAGTACTGACTACGCATTGTATCCCAGCAATGCTGATAGAAGATTGGTTGATACGCGTCTGGACTTGGAGCCTTGTATGGCCCCATGCTACGAACAAATTTCCAATTTCTTGCGGAGAGAAAAGCTTCTCTAGTAATGATCATTCTATGGAAGATAGCTCAGCAAAACCAAAACGGGACAGCTGCATACCTTCTATTGAAATATCATTCATTGAATATAAATCCCAACGAATAGCCATCTCTACAATGAGAAATAGGTCCGACACCTAAGTCCCATTATCATCTTTCAAGGTCTCAAATTGGTTCCTTCGCCTTCTAATTATTGCAGAAGTATGGAAGAACTTTGTGTTCTTATCCCCTAGAATAAATTAATTTTCTTTTGACATTTGATACCAAAGCAATTCTTCTTGTTCAAGTACCACTTCCAAGTCCTTAATCAAACAAGTGGCTTTTAAAAGAAGATCACCAGATTGTTGCCTGTCCAATTCACACTGTAACTCTTCAATTCCACTCATCATTTCTGATTTTTGTTGATGAACATTCCCAAAGATCTCTTTGTTCTATTTCTTGAGCTTAACTCGTAAGCCAAAAAGCGCATGTGGTGTAGACACATTCCGATTCCAAGAATTTACAAGGAGTTCATTAAAACTCAGATGCGATAACACGCTGCTTTAAAACAAAATGGTCGTCTACTATGATCCATTATAGTCTCCAGACTCAACTGTACATACAGAGGAGTATTATTCAAAAGAGAAAAACGGAAAATGTGGTACCGAAGCTTCTTGCCACTTCATTCTTGCTTAGGGACAGCAAAAAACAAGGATCTAGGCGCTTAGCAATATAGTTTGATTCTTCATACCCCCAACGCAAAGTGAACCTACTACCTTTGAATCCCATAATTTTGATTAATCCAATACCTAAAAGCCAATGAATCCAGCGACAGCCTGCCGTTCCCTCTAACTCATTTTTCTAAACGAACTATCATATTGAAATCTCCCCCAATGAAGAGATTACCATCAATACCCTGGATAACATGAGAAAGATTATCCCGTAGACCACTGCGTCTACTAACCGAAGGAGCTACATACACAACAACAAGATGTATGCAATCCAAGCATGTATCAATTCTCATATGAATGAATTGGTTTGATGTCTCTTCTATTGTCACCATCGCATTTACCTCATGCCACAGAATCTACAAACCTCCACTTTGTCCCACCGAGTCAACCCTGTGAGAATGTTCAAACCCCAAACCTTGACAAATCCATCTTGCATTGTCTTCACATGTTTGTGTCTCAAAAAGAGTGAGAACATCTGTCACATTGCGCTTCAGAAATATAGTATAGACCTCTGAAAGTTGGATTTATTAACTCCCCAACAATTCCATAGAAGAAAATTCACCATAAAAAACTTATGAAGGTAAAGAACTATCGGGGCAAGTTGTTAAGCATCACGCACCCCTACTCCAACATCACGCACATCCTATATCATAGTTTGAACCAAGTATGATGTGTCATTCTTAGTACTAGCTATAACATGTTTACTATTCACTAACATCATTCCCATTTCCAAATACTGGTTACAAAGTAGAAGAAGTGTTCACCACGGTACATTCCATACCAGGGGCATTCCCTTCACACCCAGCTCAGTGTCAACGTGTTGCTTCTTCCGTGAGGTAGAGAGCTCGGCTTCGCAATATTTGATACCAAAAATCAATCCTCTGGTAGGCTAAGTATATCAAATTTTAGTTTTATGTCCATTCACTTTAAGTCTTACTATCTCAACAGGCTTATGTCCCAATACCTTTTTATCTCTAAAGGAACCTCTCGAGATGCTTTTTCCTTTCTCCAACAACTGAGTTACCTCAGCGCACTTATCATGATTTATACCCAAACTCTGATCATTACTAAGCTGAGAAAAAATATTCTCCTTAACATCATGTCTCGAAACTAGTAGTTCTAAGGATTCTGGTGTATTCTCCACACCTCCTAAACTCCCAAATCTATTCAAAATCTGCAGGTTTTAGATCTCCTTGATCAGAGGAAACGCTTTAGATTTTTCTCCCGATGCAACATGAGTAGCCTTTTCCGCAAGGGGCCTCTTCACCAATGAGTTCACACGCTTTCCCAACCTACGCACCTCCGTAAAACCATAAGACACCGTAGAAGGCTGACCCAACACTGTAACAGCTTATCATGTTTGTTATGTCACCAACACGCCAACCTCCAACTCCAAACTAGTACCAGAAGTTGTAGCCTTAGTCTCCATCGCTACCGTTTGTGTGTTTTTGGAGACCACATTTTCTTTTGCTCAACGAGGACAAACATGAATTATATGCCCATACGAACCACACCCTGAACATATCTCATTCAAACCCTCATAAGTGACAAAACATTCATCTTCATTCACTTGCACTGAACCCAATAATGGTTTCTTCAAATTCACTTCAATGCATATTCTCACAAACAGACCTCGAACAAAACTCAACGTTGTTCAATCAATTAGAATAGGTTCCGCAAGGCTCTCTTCAATCCCTAGCAGGATAGTCTTATGATAAAGGTTAACTGGCATATTATATATCTGAATCCACACCGTATTAGATGTAATCTCATCACTTAAAGGATCAAATTCAAGGTCCTATCTTTGAACCAACAAACAACTCCCAAAGATCCTTAATCACCCTCCAGTCAGTGCTAATAGATAATCCTCTTCCTTATCAAAATGTATCACAAAGAAACCCCTAGGGAGATCCATCAAGTGCATATAACACTTCGGTTTCCAAATCTCTCTCAATCTCTTATTCATTACGGCATCAAACACTGCTTCCATAAACTATTCATAGCCTCGAGAACCACTTTATTGATCACCACCTTAGGTTGTTGCCCTTACCATGCTTATACTCAATCCTCATGTGCGAAGCAACAAACCCTTCATTAATCAAGAATATCGAAACTGGCATACCCCCTGAACCTTTGCAGCCCACAAAACCTCCTTCCTAAGCAGATCACCACGCGGAGCCCCACGATCCACCGCATCGGCCATTGACGTATCCGCTACGCACTCAAAAATCCTAGTTGTGCTCATTGCCACCAATATTGTCTTGAATTGTATTTTGGGGTTTGCGGATTCTCTAATACTCAAGTTTTAGTCATTAACTTTACTTTTATGTCTTGAATTGTCTTGATTGTATCTTTTATTATGTAGTTTCTCAATAACTTTCACTATTACTAGTGATTAACCCGCTCTTCGGATGGAATATGTATCATTATAAAATAAATAAATAAAATCTAATATTATTAACTTAAATTTTTTTATAATTGTCTTTATGTTTCTTTAAATCTTTAAACAACATGTTTATATCTAGAAACCTTTGTAAAATATTAAATTCATAAGCATCTAACATTCCATTGATATGTTTAAATATGAGAGGTTCCACATAGGAATACCAAATGAAACGTTGAAGTCACTATATCCTTTTATTAATGAGCAACATGTCGACCCCCATAAACAATTCGTCTTTCTTGACATTACATGCTTCACAAAAGCATAAAAACCTTGTAAGGACATGTTGAGAGCTCTGACCAATCTAGAAAAGCAGCTCTGACTGCTTCCCATGTCGCCAACAAACCTCCAGGGAGGGACTTGAGCCATCGTGATGCTTTGTCCGCCAAAGAGAATGAAACAACTTACACTTGATATAGTCTTTAGGGACTTCATTCGAAATAGTAAAGTTGCAGACTCCTCATAGTTTTTAATGTGATCCATCAGGGTTTTAGCCGGTAGACCATGGAACACATACTACTTGACCAATGCAATCATCAGAGGCTTGAATTCAAAGTCCTGCTTCTGTATCAGACGAGGGCAGATTGCTGATCGGTTCTGATAGAACTAATGGAGTGTGTCCAAGACACTGATGGTACAATGTTGTGGTTGGGCATTCTGTTGTCGCTGCAACTCTTCTGGTTGCTATCTCAATTGCTTAATCATAACAACGCTACCCTAAACATGATGGTCAACATTGTTGGCTAGAAGGTCAGTATGACTAGGATTGCTCATTGTAACCTGAAACACAGAAAAAAACTAACAAAATTAAAACGTAAATGAAAGAATTCTTAGACTAAAATTCAATTTTAGACTAAAAGTCAACACAATTGGTCCCCCACAGCGGGGCAAAGTACTTGATACACTCATGTTTAAACCCTAATGTCCTAGTGCAAGTACATAGCGAAACGAATTAATATTCTAGGTACCAAATCCACGAGAACCAAGTTGTCACACTATCAATCTATCAATCAAACTTAAACTAATACAGACGAAATAGGTTTATATATTGCAAATGAAATTCAACTAATAAACGATGTAAACTCAAATGGATGAAGACATCAAGCTCAGAGAAAATTCATCAGGGAATTAGGGATCTAAACCAAAACACTTTTCAGGGTACAATTTAAGAACCATTCTTTAACACATAACACAAATTTTTAGCAAACCCTCTGTCGTGGTGTCGACTACTATGGGTAGCAACCTACAAATCTAAAATGTCGTTTGATTCTAAAGATCTAAACGCATTAACAAGCAATTCTGATAAGTTCACAATTTGCCTTAATATCAGCTTTTGTTGGCTAAGGACAAATTGCTCATCTATGTTCTCTCAGGCATATAACATACACTTTTGGTGAGTTAAACAACCCATAAACATAAGTTAGGTGGCCAATCTAATCTAAGCTTTACGAACAACTATATACTAATCTCGAATCTTTGTGTTGACGTCTTCGTCTTGAGATCGATCGATCTCGTGCAGGCTTGGAAATCTTTGGATTGATCGCATTCTTCTTTGGAGTTGGGATCGATCGGTCTTCGCGTCCGAAGACCTGAGTAAATGATTGGGCGATCTATCAATTGTACGCATCATCTTATAAAAGTGGGATCGATCAGTCTAGGTGGGTGCCGATCGATCTAAGCTCATAAAATCTACCAGTTTTTATTCTTTTTGCCTTGCTCCATGTTTGAGTGCACAAATCCATCTTGGCTCATTTTTTGTTCTGAAAAGATACTAAAAAGAACACAAAAGATTCAAAAAACAATAGAAAACAAGAGTTAATAACCGATAAAATGCAGTACATCAGAAAGCTATGACCAGCTTTCAGTTCCAAAAAATAGAGATAAGAGGTTTCTAGATCAATTTAGAGGCAATTTAAAAGAGTAAAATTTTAATGAGTAGCAATGATAATTTAGAATTATCAAATGGTTTATAAAAAGACGTTAAATTTTATAGAGTAAAAACAATGTAGTTGGTAAAATTTATCTTTACTCTTGGTAATTTAATTGTGTGTTTCAATAAGTATGAAATTATTATCTTATTTAGATATATGAAAAGACATAATATCTGTATAAACAACACTGTGGGTATATCAAATATCAAATATGTTAAATCACATTTAAAAGTAATTGTTGTTATGTTTTTCTGGAGAATTGACTTTCAGTTTTTATTTTATACTATAAAATTAATTGAATTGAATGGGAAAATCCACTATATATTATTTGTTATTTTCTATTGGAAGGAAGCTCACTAATTTTTTGCCTTCTTTATTTTATACAATTTTATATTTTTAAAAGAAATGATATCTCTACTTGTAATTTCTAAGTTCAGTAACATATTGGCTTCAATTTTAATTGATACAAAATTATATGTATTTATGAAATTATGTAAATTTAGAATTTGTTTGTGTAATTGTATATTTTATAGTTTAGATAATTTATTAAATGTATGTGGTTAACTTATCTTTTAAATTATATATATTGTAATATGTATACAAAATTTCAAACCCACTATGTTTTCGAATATGTTACAATATAAATCGTAAGTTTTTAGATCTATCAAATTATATTATTAATTGTGTGATTGTTAACTTTATATTTATTTATTCTTAATTTGTATTTATTTTCTTGATTATATAATTAAAAATTTTATATTTATTTTGTAATTATGATTTAATTTAAATTAAGATGTTAATTTAAAAATAGAAGATGTAGCACTCTAAGAAAAGAATATCATTTTACTTTATTTATATATACATATATATATATGGGAGAATTGCAAAAATGCCCCTTAAGGGAGGACATTTTCATCACTGCCCTCTATTTTTGGACATTTTCAAAAAATGCCCTTCATTATAGAAAAATGACCAAAATACCCTTATGTTATATATTTTTACAAACTTTTTTCCCGCCAAAAAAATTTTTCCCGCCAAAAAAAATTTTTCCCGCCAAAAAAAAATTATAGGGGAGTTTATAAAATTTTTTTATAAGAGAGCTTTTAAAATTTATAAGGTTTTATAAGAGAGCTTATAAAATTTATAACG